>CM076582.1:996604913-996820054 GCA_034641835.2 Pinus albicaulis
ACGAGCTTGACTCCTATATAGGGGGTTGCGGGGGATTGGGACCATGCAGGCATCATAAGCAATTGGCCGAGTGGTGCGTTTCTGTTGGTGTTATCATTGATGCAGTGATTTTGGCATTGAGGACAATTGATTGTATCATTTGAGATTGATGATTGAAGATGGTGTATTAGAATTTATTTAGTAAGCAATTTTCTTACCTGGTCAGAATCTATGATAATACATTTTTGCAGATGCTGCTGGTCATTTTGGTTTTGTAGATGGCCCATATTGAATCCCTCCATGTTCACGAGTCCTTCCCTCTGTTAATATGCTTTTGGATCACTACATAGGAGCGTCGAAAATCATAAATCCCACTGTAAAATCTCAAATTAATGTCAATTTAGGTAGTTTAAATAAAGTTTGCAAAGATAACAACTAAATGGCAGGAATTTTAAACTACAATAATGACACCAGGTTTAACAGCTAAATGGTAGGAGTTTTATACTGCAATATTGACACCAGATTTACTGCCACTACGCCCACAATTTGGTGGAGTCTGAGAGAGAGCTTGTACATGCGCTTGAGGTCGAGCGTGTATGCTGTGGCGAGTGTTATCTCCCACAACACCAATACCATCTCTGCTAGATACGAACTATGGAAGGGCCCTAACACCGAACGGACCAGAGAGGGTCAGCCTCGCTCAGTCAACAAGAAGATCGGTGTCCAGCCACCTCTCCTAACCATTGAAAAAATGGGGGCGAATCACTCTAACCCCTTCTTTCGACCCTGTAAATCCAGGCGAATGCCATGGAAATCTGTTCCAACAAAAAACAAATTAGGGCGAATTTCATTTTTCCAGGAGAGGATTTACCTACTTAACAGTCATGCATGCTAGAAACTTGTTGTTATATGCATGATGGTTATGGTCATTGCGACTAAGATATTGATTTTATTGTGTTTTGTGCTAATTTGGATTGACATATGCAGATGATTATGGTTATGACATTCATGTACGAGTTAATATATTGTGATATTGTGTCATACTAATATAAATTGTTTGTGTATATGTGATTTTTATGCATGAATGACAATTGTTTATGAGTTTATGATGTGAACATGTTAGATAATTACTGTTATGGATAACATGACCTTATTTAAGATTGAGTTGATATGTTGTGAAGTTATATTGTGCTAATCTAGATTGATTGGGAAAACAAGATGGCCTCCCTTGAGATACAATAAGGTATGCATTTTCCTACATCGTATACTTAGTGCTTGACTGTTTGATTATGTCATATATTTTTGTTTGAGTGTTTGGTGTCTATTATATTGTCTATATAATGTTTGAATGTTTGATAATTCCATGATATGAGTATGTGTCTTTGAGATTGCATGAAGAAATGCTATTGTTTTAAGACGGTTGTACTAACATGATATGTGTTGAGATAACTATGAGTGGATTGTTTATTATTACATGGTTGATAGTCTTGATAAAGGTTAATTTCAATTACTATACATGATATTTTGATCCTTCGAACATGTGGTTGACATGTGTGAACAGTTGCAGGGAAACATGCTTGGCATTAGCGTGAAAAGGTAACAATTGATGTGTTTATATAAGTAATGGTTAGGTGATGTGATAGTGCATACTAAGACTTAATTGCAACAAGATAAAAGGTAAAAGAAAGGAATTGGGTGAAAATTACTTTGAATATGTTTGGAAACCATATTTCCAAACGAATGAGTGCTTTGCATACATGAAATATTCTTAACCTTGATTTTTTCTGACATTATGTGGATATATGTTATATTTCTAAGTATGTATTTAACAAGCATAAGAACTAGTTTCCGGTTATGGTTGGATTCATAAAGGGAATTGGAGTCCCTTGAGATATTGCATGACATGTTTAGTTGCAAGGAAATGGGTTTGAAACAACAACGTAAGGTAACTAGTATATTGCATTTTTTTTAATACATTGACAGTTGGGTGTTTGTGGCAGTATCATGTAGGGGATTACATGGCAAGAGTCTGCCATGGAATCTTAAAGAAGGCTCGGGTTGAGATTTCCTTTGGAAGCATTGGGAACGATGGGGATTGAGTCATGGTGTTTGTTGCTGGTGTTATGCTTTTGGTATTTTGTGATTTGTTGCGCTTGATTTGTGTTCTTGATTGCGTCTAGTGCATGATCATGCCACTTTGTTTGCGGTGTCATATTGATGTTGGGTTCTCATGGTTTTATTCTTTTTTTTCTTGCTATTGCCTTTTATGTTTTGAGGGTCATGGGAATTGGTTAGGGAAAGAGGAAAGTTAATGAAGCTCAGGAAGGGTTGAATGGAACTTGATAGGTAATGTAAGACCCGAATGAAGCTCGGTGCATGAGTAAGGGCAGTTGAAGGTAAGAATATGAAAATCAGTTGGATTGATTGGGTCCATTGGTGTAAATGGACAGTGGCAGTATAGTCATGAGCAAGGTAATCAAGAAAGATAGGGTAAATAGATCTAAGTTGTCATATGCCTTGGCTATGTTGGGAACTGTTGTTCTTAATGTTGTGCATGTTGTGCATGGATAAATGGAGTTCTCTTAACCTTGACCTTATGTTATTTGGTAGTTATACTGTGATCATGATTATACTAATGTCTATATATGTATACACATATGTATGTATGTATGTATGTCGTGTCTAACAGGGTCATCATGGATCATGATTGTTTTTATGCTAACGTTTATATATATGTATGCATGTATGTGCGTATGTTGTTTTCTGATAGGGTTGTTAGGGATTATTCTTGTGGAGGAATGATTGCTTATGAAGGTGAATGGCATGAAGAGGTTCTTGGTATTATTAGGAATCAAGTTGGAAGAGTAACCTTGACAGATCTACAAGGTGAGTATCATGTGGATATGCATTGATATTGTATGTTTGTACTATGCCTATGTTTATGCCATGGTAGGTAATTCTGAGGGATACATCTGCGGAATAGAAGTAGTGTAATTTGTGACATGTTGGGACAAGCATGGATAGTGGAAAGACATTGGAGTTAAGGTTTCTTGGTAGAGTTAGTGTGTGGTCTATGGATGTGTAGTACTACTATTGTATATATGTTGTACATATTGCACCTCTGATGTTGTGTGCATACGATGTTGTGTATATATGTTGTTGTGTGTATATTTCATATGCAGTGATGGGTATAGATGGGGCTATGTACATGTTGGATATGTGGTGATGTGTACATATCATATCATGTGTATGTTGGATATGTGGTGTTGTGTGCATATGGTGTTGTGCAGATGTTGGATATGCAGTGATGTGTACATATAATGTTATGTACATGTTGTATATGCAGTGCTGTGTACATATGGTGTTGTGTGCATGTTGTACATGTGGTGCTGTGTACATATGGTGTTGTGTGCATGATTGTACATGTGGTGCTATGTCCATGTGGTGTTATGTACATGTTGTACATGTGGTGTTGTGTGTAGGTGGTGCTGTGTATATGTCGTGCATGCAACACTATGTACATGTGGTGTCATGTACATGTTGTGAATGTGGTGATGTGTACATGTGGTATTGTGTACACATTGTACAAGTGGTGTAGTGTACATGTGGCGTTGTGTACACATTGTGTAGGTGGTGTCGTGTACATGTGATGATGTGCACACATTATGCATGTGCTGTTGTGTACAAGTGGTAATGTGTACATGTTGTACATATGGTATTGGTGCACATGTGGTATTGTATGCATGTTGTACATGATGTGTTGCGGGCATGTGGTACTATGTATGTGCATTATGTAGTCAGGGTATCGTGACATGTGTATTCGTTGTGTTGTACACTGGGTGTAGGTGTATGTGTTGTGTTTTAGGTGTAGGTACATGTACTATATGGTGATGTATGCCATGCGTGGTTACATGTGTGTGTATTTGTAAGTGATTAAAGAGAAGCGAAGGCATTGGGTGCTTGACACATGTGGCAACCAATATAGTGTGTGTATAGAAAGAACAAAGGTAGAAGTAAGGACTGATGAAGGATAAGTAACGATATTTTATTTCAGCTTTATTATGTATTTGATCTATGTTATGACTTATGATGGTTACATGTGATTTATGATTATGGTTTATGATGATTTCATGCGATTCATGATTTTAATTTATGATGGTTGCGTTTTGAGCTAACCGAATGTGATATGTTTATACATGATGATTTAATAAAACAACTAATTTGACTTGTTGTGACAAGAAATGAACAAAATTGCAGCTATACCTTATTGACGAGTCACCGATGAGGTATGATTTGAGTTTATTTCAATTTATTTTGAATGTAATGGAAATTATGTGCTTGGTACAGGAAAGCATGCAATGCCTAGTTTGGGATGGTTGAAACCTACTGCAAAAATTAGTAGTGTCAGTGAAAATAATTGGAACATGAAACAATATGTTGGTAAAGTGCTTCAGGAGCAGGGCCATTATGGGACACTGGTACCCAATAGTGTCCATTGATTTCCATGAGCATGCTATGAATGGTATGATGGTTTTGAGGGAGGGATATGCGTTGGTTTTTGGATCTTCCTATGCGAGGAAACCTTTCCAAGGGAGGGGTTGCTCGAGGGACTGTATAAGAAAGAAGGGGATGCTCGCGGAACTTGGAAGGTATGGGATTGCACAGAATTAGGTGGTGACCAGATTTCCTGAGGGGTTGTGTACAAAAGAAGGGAAGGCTAGAGATGGATTTGTTTTGGTAATTAGCATTTCCAAATGGAATAAGGTGCACATTGGGAGTGTGCCCTGGAACAATGAGTCAATAACTATTCACTGAGGGGACATGTAGCACAGAATTGTAGTGTTGGACATTGGATGCAGCTTTGACTATGGTAGTGGATTCTGGACTTCTTAGGAAGGAGGTGAATCTTGGTATTAATTTGAGGGTGGAGGTGTGAGCCTCTAAATTCCCCTGTTGTGGATACATGCATCATATCTTTTTATTTGCTAGTTGAGGAAATGTGCATACGTGTATATTATTGTAAATATTATATCGAGCTAGATTTAGAAAGCTCCATAAAAAATATTATTATTTTCCGGTTGAGTTATAAGAGTATATATGGTTGATATTGTAAATACTGTAATGAGTTGTGTTATAAAGCTCTAGTAAATGGTATGATTGTTATGTTTTCAGCAGGATGTCATTGTAAATATTGTAATGAGCCGTGTTATAAAGCTCCATGGGAAGTATGTTTTGTTTTCAGTGGTTTGCTGGTTGTAGGTGTCATTTAACATCGAGGATAGTGTTTCCAGAAGGGGGAGGGTTCTTTAACAACCCTGGTCAAAATTACATGTAAAAATATATAAGACGATGGTCATTAGACAAATATTCCAAGCTGAATGGTGGGAAAAACATCCTAATGGGTGTCACTTCGGTTTATTATGGCTAAAGGAAATTGACAAAGGGAATGGAAAAGTCTTTGGAAAGGCATGAGGCATTAATTAGCATTTGATTTATGAAAATAAAGGAAAATAGGAGAAAAGGGAGGTTAAAGGTCACATGTTGCATGTGAGGAGGAAACTGAAGGAAAACATTGGGAAATTGAAGAAATTAGAGGCCTCCTTGATACAAATAATTCCGAGGATCAATTGGTAACCTTTTGTTAATTCTATGGTAGATCTCTCTTATATTATCTCTTTCATACTCTTGGACACAGAGTTTCTTGGAGCACTCTTGGAGGAGTGTGTCATACTTGGGATTTGGAGCAAGAAGGCAAAAGGAAGGAAAGAAAGCGTAAGAGGACACCAAGATCAATGACTACAACTAGATTGATTTGCAGGTATCGAGTTGCATGTATGGTTTCCTTGGTATTTTTGGCATGCATGGTACATGCATGTGGTTTCTTGTTTATGATCTACCATTGACATGGAGGATTGCCTAGATTGATAGTGGTTTTTCCTAGCCTTACCATTTCCTGGATAGCCATGGTGTTGTGGGTTTATTTCCTTTTGTTTATGGTTAATGGTTCTCATGTTCCTTTGGATGTGGGTTGAGTTATTATTTCATGCAACCTTGGTTGGAAAAATTCTTTGGAGCCCTGTAATAGCTTGGGTTGAGTTACTAGTCCTGGAGCCTTGGTTGGGAAAACGATCTAGAGCCTTCGGTGGGTTGAGTTACTAGTCTTGGAGCCTTGGTTCAACAAACTCTCTAGAGCTCGACAACAATTGTGGGTTGAGTTACTATTCCTAGAGCCTTGGTTGGAACAAAGGCTTTGGAGCCCTGGAAAACTTGGGTAGAGACTGATCTGGGGATGATTAGTGATGTCTGACCGTGAGGTGGAATCACTGGTTGAGGGTTGAGGTGGTTGGCCTTTGGAAGCCCTGGTTTGGTTGTGCTTTATGTGTTTCATGAGATCCCACATTCATGCTTGGAATATGGCACAAGGGTGTCTGACTGAAAGACATATTTGGTTTAGCATAGTTTATGGTCGAGTAGTACGTGGAAGTACCTGAATTGGTTGGATTTTCATATGTTAATAAGAGATATTTTCCCTTGGTATTTTCATGAGTAAAGGTACTTGATGTTATGTGGATTTAATGGTCATTTCCTCATTGATATATCTATAGTTATTTTCTGGTTATAAGCATGTTTTATGACAATTATGTTGTATGGATCTCATCATGTTTTGACTAGTATGCAAAGCAATAATGAATGGATGAACTAATATATGATAATGCAACTAATGTGAGAAGGAATTAATCCTTCTTGATGATTCTCAGATAAGTATGAGACCCCTATACTCAGATATGTTGTTGAAACCTGTAGATTTCCTATTTGTGATATGTTTGATGAAATGCTTGTCATGGCTAGTGTTGGCCCTCAATTTTGGTCATTTTTACCTATCATAAATCGAACTATTTACCACCATATTCCATCTTATATCATCCATATATGCCTCATTTTATCCTTATTATGTATATTTAGGTAATTAAATTAAGTTTTTCATTTTTTATAATTTTTTGTAGAAATTGGGTTTTAAGAGTAATTTTGGACTGCACTAAAAATTCATGTTATAGCTTCATTGAAGTCGTATGTGCAGGACACCTGGGTGAGAGATGAGCATATATTTGGAAATATTGGGAACCACATATGGAAAAATACCTATTGTTTCAGTCAAACTGAGCTAAAACAAGCCCGGTCAACGCTGGTAAAACTTGACTTGTCATTCAGAAATCCCTAGGAAAAAGGGAAGAATTAGTATTTTGTGGGATTTTTCCTGATTTTGTGAACCAGAATGGATGATTTCGACCTAGATGGATGGGATTAGGATTTATAGGACTATTAGAGACATTATAGCTAATTTTTTTTATTATTTGTCTATTTAAACCAAGTTTATCGACCATTCAAGCATGTAGAATTTGTGTAATTTTGTATTGAGATTTTTGAAGACTTTGAGATAATTTGAAGAGCCATTTCTACTGTTATATTTTTTGTTCATGCTGTGGATGATTGATTAAGTTTTTTGTAGCTGAAGAGTTCTTCAAGTGTGCAAGGCAAGGGTGGAGGGCCCCCATACCAAGGTAAGTACACTTTGGTTAAATTAGAATAGTTTTAATGCAATAGTTCTTGCTTCAGATTTATGATTCAGTCATATTAGATGTGTTATGATTTCGTATGATTTTTGGATGATTATTGTTTTAAATCTAATTTGCATACGAAAGGACAAACAAGAATTTAAGTTAAAATTCTCTTTCTATCAAATCATGAACAACAACTAAAATTCATCCTCTTTAGTTTCCTTTCTTGAATTTCCAGTTTTGATGCAATGGTAATAATTTTGGAATAGAACTGTAAAGAAGGAAAACTAGGACCTCCTAATTTAGGAGCCTCTTCTCTTACTTTCTACACACCATAAAATATTTCTCTTGAGTTTCTCTTCTTGAAGATAGTACTGTGGGGAGGAAAACCATGATCTCCTTAGTTAGGAACCTCTTCCTTCACTTACTAAATCTTGAATCATAAACTTTTTAGTTAGATTTATATTTGTAATATGCATTTCCATTAATCTTAAAATTTAGAATATATTTGTAATATGCATTTCTTTCAACTTCTAAACTTTTTCTTCTAAAATTGACTTCACCTAAAATCCATATATTTTGGACATGCTTCCAAGTCCACAAACCTGGATTGACAAGTAAAACACTTGTGTTAGTTTACTTAGTAAATGGACCCAACATTTATGGCGCCGTTGCCAGGGAAGCATACTTTAATATAGTCAATAAGGAATATTCTAAATAAAAAATAAAATAAAAAAACACAACAAAAACAACAACAAAATTTAGTTTTTTTTAGTTATGTTTCTTTATGGCTAGAGAAAGAGATAAGAAAGATATGTTTTCCAAACAAAACCCCCCAACAACTCAACCATCAATAGGAGTAGGACCATCAAGACTAATTACACAAATTGCTAGAAAAACAACTTTAGAAGAATTGGAAGAAAAACAAAGATCAAGACAAAGATTAAATCTTATTGAAAGACAAACCTTGTTAGCCTATGGAGTGAAAAGAAAACAAACACCGATAGAAACATATTTCATAGAAAAACAAAAGGAGACAAGGAAACCAATTGTTAAACAATTAGATCAACCAATTCTTGAACAAATAGAGAAAGTTGAGGAAACACAAACCCAACCTCTTATTGAGACATTACAAAAAAGTGAGAAGAAAATGACAGAGGAAGGAGAAGGATTTAATATACCAATATTAACTCCAGAACAAAGAATTCAGTATGAAAGGCAACAAAAAGAATGACATAGAAAAAGAGAGGAAGGAGAATATAAGGAGAGAGAAAAAGGGAAGAAGATGCAAAAATAGAATATGAAAATAAAATACGTAATGATATAGAACCAGACAATGATCAGGAAGCTACCTTTGGCTTCCCAATTCTAGACATGAGCAATTCTTGGAGAGGAGGTAAAGATGAAGAATATTCCACCTTCTATTTTACCGATTTTTTATGGAATGTCTACTGAAGATCCTGATTCATTCATGTTTGAGTTTGATATTTTATGTTGTACTAATGGATATACAAATGACACACATAAACTTAATCTTTTTCCTACTACTCTTAAAGAAACTGCATTGAAATGGTTTATGGGATTAGGAGAACACACTATTGCCTCTTGGGATGACATGAAGAAATTTTTTCTTAAAAAGTATCAAGCCTATTGCAGCCCTAGAGATTCAAAAGAAGATATTTTCAGGATGTCTCAACAAGAAGATGAGAGTTTGGAAGAATATTTATAATGATTTCTTTACAATTTACAAAAATCCAGACAACACTTTTTAAATCCTGATACCATTCGCATAATTTTTCTCAAAGGTATATGAGATGAATACCTTGATATTCTCAATGTAATGGGGAAAGGAGACATCTCAAATTTTCCATTTGATGAGATTGTTGAAATATGCCAAAAATACTCTCGGGGAAGAGCAAAGAGTGGAAAAAGAGATGTAAATTCAAGAGCTTCTAAATCAACAACAAGAGGAATAACAAGAGAAAAAATAGGAAGTTTGTTAGAAAAATTTAAAACTGATATTTTGAGCACTTTAGGAACAAAATTTGATGTATTGAAAGCCAAGAAAAACCAAGATGAACAAGATCAGATCTTATCAACCTTTTGTCCTAAGTGTAGAAAGAAGCATCCGCTCAGAGAATGTCCTTTGAATAATATTCAGATGTGTGGACTTTGTATACAAAATCATTCAACTCAAAATTGTCCAAAGCTTAAATAATTGCAAGTAAATTAAATGGAAGAAGTACAAGGGATTGACTCTCTTTACTATATGGCACCAAGGAGACCTTTTCATCCACGATTTCTAGGTATGACCCAAAATTTACCTCAGCAATTTTCTCAACAAATCCCTTAGAGTTATTAATATCCTTCTCAAACTTCATGGAATACTCCTATGCCATGATAGGCTTGGCCTCCACAAAAATACCAAAATCAACCTGGACAAGGTTTGCGAGGATATAGTTATGGGACCCAGCAGCCTCAACTAATCTATCCTCAACAACAATACCAACCTTATCCTCAACAACCATCTCAACAACCATATCCTTAACAACCATTTCAATATCAAAAATTCTAGCAACATCCTCAACCAATGCCATTTCCACAACAAAATACTGCACCCTTACTAACTCAATCAGAACAAATTCAGTTGCCTAATAACTAACTCCCACCTAGACCAACTCAATTACTAGCTCAGCCAGTAGCAAATCCGAGTAACAAAGTGGAAAGGCCAACATATAATGTGGAAGAAGCAACATATTTTCCTACATATTCTATTCTTCATATTTGAGACATCCACTTAAGGTCTGGAAAAGTATTACACAAATATTCTCCACCAATCATAGAAGAAAAAACTAAACAAGGAGAACAATCTGAAAAATCTAATCCAGAAAATCAAATTCAGCAAGGAAAAACTATTATGACTCAAACACCACCTTTTCCAGAAAGGTTAGTAGAGCAGAAAACTTCAATTTCTCTTACCGAATTTGATATTTTTGATGAATTAAAGAATTATTATGTCAAAATTCCTTTGTTTCAAGCTATCAAAGATATTCCAATCTATGCAAAAACAAAAAAAGGAATTATGTATTAAGAAAACTGGCAGAAAGAAAAGAGATCCACCCACAATCCAAGTCATTGGAAAATTTGCTAGTCTCACGTCTGCAAAAACAACAATTGAAAGGTATATTGATCCTGGGATACCTATGGTTACGATTTCAATCAATAATTTTTTAGTTCCTAACACTTTAATTGATTTGGGAGCTGCTATAAATGTCATGACAACAAAGGCTATGAAATATTTAAAATTGCCAAATATTCGACCTACTATTACAATTTTGGAACTAGCAGATAGATCTAAAGTTGTATGAGAGGGAATATTAGAAGACATAATTTTTTCTTTGGATACATGGGAATACCTTGTAGACTTTCTAATCTTCCAACCAAAAAAAAAATCTAGGAGGCCATTCTTTAATTCTAGGCAGACCATGATTAGCCACAACAGATGCTTTCATTGGATGCAGGTCAGGGAGCATGATCATAGCACATGGAGATGAAAGGAAACATGTTACACTCTGATCCAAGATATTTTTCTTATAGATGCATTAAAGAATTACATATAACATATCACTTAAAACTATGAAACATAAGCACATAAAATGAAGAACAAAGAGACCATAACACGCATGAGATCACGACACCAAAAATTGATTATGGAGTTCGTCTAAGTTGAACTATGTCTCTGGGCCCTGCTCAATAGTGGGGAGGCCTTCATTCATTAAGTGGCAAGAAGAAGAAGAAGAAGTACATGTAAAATTACATAAAGCACCCTTACACCTCCAATCTGGAAAATGCCCAAAAAATGGAGAGCTATGATGTAGAAACGACAATCACCATTGAGTTTCTGTAGCTGAGAGGTGTAACATCAACATAAATTTTGTCTCAAATGGACATTGGCAAGTTCTGCACCCCAGGAAATCTTTTTTATTCCCCTCAATATTCCCTGGGCATGGTTCCGCCCCTCTGTCCCACTCGTGGTTCCACTCCTGCTCTTGCTACTCTGCCTAGGTGCACTAGCAAAATGAAGGGTTTTTTGTAAAAACGGGGCAGGGTTTGGTGAGTTGGTTAAAATAGAAGTTGGTTGAGGAGGATTTGGGGGATCAAATCTTGCCCCTCCTAACTCGCACGTCAGTTATTAAACATTTTATATTAATATTTTTTTTTTGGGTGGTGGGTGGTTCCACTCCACGCGGCCCGATCCAACCACACCCACTGTGTATGATGTTTTGTATATGGAGAGTGGTAAGGTGTGGTGGGCGGGTCCGCTACACACGGCCTGACCCAACCCCCGTTGCCTTTTAAATGTGCCTTATGGTAATGGTTCCATGGGTTGCAGGGTTGACAGCTCGCCCCCCAACAAATTTTGTATGCACGATTTTATATGGTTGTGGGGTGGCGGGGTTGGTGGCTCGTCACCCATATATGTTTATATATATATATATATATATATATATATATTTTTTTTTTTTTTCTAATTTTTAAAACCATATCCTATTTTTAAAAATTCTTGAAACCAGAGGTTATTAGGAAAATTAAGTACCCAAAAAATTCACCCACCTCTCGGGTGCTGGTTTCCCTGCCGGTTGACGGTGAAATTGAAGGACACTTAAACCTGGCCCAGTGCCTAACTTTGACCGCAACTTTGACTTGCTCTAACTTTTTTATACGACCTCGGATTGAGGCGTCATTTGCACCGTTGGATTCAAAATAAAGAACACTTCGACATGGTCCTGGTATTGTTGTCATATCGACACTTTGGTTTTTGAGAAATTTTAAGCCACTTGTCCCATGAGATCCTCCCAAATCAATCCTCCCCACTGAGGAGCTTTTGGACCACCAAAAGCATTAACACATCCAACACACTGCTTATGTCTTCACCAAACCATACTTCAATCACCTGCAGACAAATTTAGTACATCTTTTGCTATCATATATGAACCACACATGACTCAAACAACCCTTCACTTGCCAAGAGTTTATAGCACATACTCATTGGTCAAGGATTACATTATAAAAACAAATACCCCAACTACTCCTACGGAAAGGCAAAAATATCATCGTTGTGTTTTCAAAGCGATGGGAAACACATCATCACCTTTACATTTACTTGCAATGGATGATTTACAAACCGTGGCCATAAAAATCTATTACCTCTAAAAAACCCATCTTTTACTTAATAAATTAAATGGGTCATCTCAATGTGGTGGATTTGCTTGTGGAATGTCTTCGATGACTGGATTCTTCATGGTTGTTTTTTGGGCCTGAAGCGTTTGACATGAATATTTCTGGCGTTCATCCTTGTGGCAATGATCCTTCCTCTTCCAGACTTTCCAGATTGTCTTGGAACGCTTCCTACCGATGTGCCTCTGATAAGTGATCATGGATCCCTCACTGTCGCTAGAATGTGATGAGGCTCTATCATCATCTGTCGTTGGTGGGTCGCTGGCTGTCTTGGAGCATTCCCCAACTTCCTTCCTGACATACCCAAGTCCTGCATGACGGGGTAATTCTTCTACTTTGATAGGGTTTATGATTCGTTGGTTATTAATGATGAGGCTCTTTCCTTGATATCCCATCTTCTTCAACAGTTTGGATCTGATGCCTGTAGTATGTTTTTCAAAAGCAACGAAATCGTCATCATTAAAAGTATATGAAATCAAAGAAACAATTTTTACCTCAAGGGGGTTATGCTGTTGCTTCTCCAAGACCTCGTGATAAGGAGACCATGTCTTATGCTAAAAAATTAAAGTGCTCAAAACAGGTTTGAACCTAAGTGATTGGAAAGGTCTCGTCGTTGCAATTTTGGCACCGCAAACGGTTCGAAAAATTGATGTCGTATGAGGAAGATATCGCGTTCTATCCATTTTCCCAAACAACAAAATTTTGTGATTGGATGCCCAGTGAGCATGCAGGTACAGTCAGCAGGTATATATTTGGAATATTCCATTTTTCCATAGCTAATAGGATGGTGCCACATGGCTCAATCTAGGCCATTGATTGTTTATGGTATGGAGTTGTTATTGGCCACCGGATGGAATTTGAATCGCCGTTGGATGAGCGACATGTGGCAAGTCTGCAGGCCGCCACGTGTCCTCAAATTTCTGTGTTAATTTTTTTTTGGAGTCGGAGGGGGTCGACCCCACGACCTCCTGCCTGCAATAAAGACTGTCTACCAACTCGCCTACACGTTTGTTTCTTAACCCTTTTGAATCCCGTTTAATATTATGGTGTATGGATTTACATAGTGGAGGGGGGAACTGCCAGCGGTCCCAACCCACTCGCAGTCCCCAAAGGTTGGTCACATGATTTACATAACCACGACACCAAATGTAACTACCACCAACAAACTTCGACTGCTATGAAACATATCACATGTAAACGGTAACATATCCCCGCGCGGATAAGGTTAAGGTGGAGGATTGTTCAAATGGTTAACCCGACGAAAGTTGTGATGACCTGTCACATGGTGGGTTTCAAAGTTTAAATGCGATGGTTAAGGTTTGCAGAACCACAACTCCCGGTTCTGACATATAACATGGAGTTCAAATAGTTAGTTGCAGAGGTTATGGCGGGGTCAGTATGTGACCACCCCGCTAGTAACACTTTAATGTTATGTTAATTGTCTGACTATTTTTGGAGCACACCCCTAAATTTTAGGGTTTTCCTTCAATTTAACTTAAGTTAACTGCCTATCTCCTCATTTAGTGGAGCTTTTCTAGTTGTCATTGGGGAAAATGCATTGGGAGGTCAATTTTCGACCAATTTTGGTAAAACAAGAGTCTACCTAGACTAATTTGAGCATTTTGGAGCCATTGGTGCAGAGAAAACAACCATTAGAGGCTTGTAAACATATGCAATTTACAATTTTGAGCATAATGACAAAGAGGGACATGCCATTGGGAGCTGGACCAGTAGATGTAGCCCAGGAGGGGTGAACTGCTTCATCATGCCTACTGTGTAAAACTTATGTGTGAATGTTTTTCTCTGTTATGCATTGCTGTTCAGTGTTTTTAAGGCTTATTTACATGCTTAAAGTTCACTAATTCATCTAATTTTCATGGTTAAAACTCATTCCTTAAGAAAAAATATGGAAACAAATTGTACATGTTTTTATTACTAAAAGGACACTTAGTACAACAGAACTAATACACTCCTTTTATATCACCTCGTCCTTAGCTCACAACTGGTGTAGAAACCTTTGTCTTTTTTATTTTTATTTTTCTTGTTTCCTGTAGGAGTCTCCTTAGCTCGGTATTCTCTGCTTGAATGCTTTGATTGAACTCCTCAAGTTCCTAGAGCCATTTCACATTGGGTGACCCTTTCATATTTGGTACATTATCTGTTGAAATTTCTGTTTCATTGACTGAATCTGAACCCAAATCGATGGGTCCATATGCTACAATTACAAGAGCTTCAATCCTCCTTTCATCACCGAAATCCAATCCCAAGTTAATTGGTCTACCTCGTGCAACTCTCGCAGCCATGACCTTCTCATCTTCCTCTAATTCAGAATTTTGATCTTTTTGCATGGTGGCAACTCTCTTCTGCCTCTCCTTCCTGTCATCCCTCTCAGGTCTCAGCTGAGGGTGCAATTTCCAACAATTGTCTTCATCGTGTCCTTCTTTCTCACAATGGGTACAAGAGGTCTTTTCCCCTCTTCTCTTTGCTGTTGTGGCTCTTTTTTGGTGGTAATTTTGTTCATGTGTTTACCCGTTTTCAAGATGCATGGCCTTCACACTGACCTCATCGATGGTAGCAGGCTCAAACAATAATAATGAATGTCTTATGTAACCATGTAAAGAACATATATACTTGGTTACAATCTCTGGCGAATCTAATGGAGTGTCTAAGTTCAATGCTTGTTTTCTAAATTCTTCAGTGAAGTTTTGTACATTTTGGACTTTGCCTTACTTTAGGTGTTGCCATTCCATTAATGTTTTTTTCTTATAGCCCAATGGGTAAAACTGAGTTTTCAATGTAGAAATAAAATTTTACCATGATGGAGAAGGTTACCCAGATTGTTGCTGCCTTGAATTTTTCTCTCCGATCAAATGAGAGCAGTGCCACACAGTCGAAGGGATGCCAACTGGATCTTTGCCTCATCTTTCGTGATCTGTTGGACCCGATAATAGATCTCAATTTTTCTAATCCAATTGTTGAGCTTTTCCACATTGCATTCTCCTGCATACATAGGGAAGTCAAACTTTACGTCTAGTTTAAGGAAAGGTTTCTTAGATGTATTCCTATGACATCTGCGAGAATGATGAGAAGAAGAAGAGGAACTATCACTAGAATATGGAGAGGGAGGGGGCTATTCTCCACCATCTCCATGGTTTACTGATCCGTGGTCATCTGTATTTTTCTTCTCAAGCTTGACGGTCTTCTCATACTCGACAAATAGTTTGTCTACTTTCTCTACCATGTTGTATAATGCCTCATTGTAATTTCACTCTTCTTCCCAATGAGCTTCCTCATCTACCATGTTTCTTCTTCGTAGTGCACGTCCTACTTCGAGATCAAAATACTTAAGCTTTCCTTCGCCCCTTTGCAACTTGTTTTTGGTTAGCATATACTCATGCAATTAACATCGACAAAGACTTGCTATGATACCACTTGATCCAAGATATTTTTCTTATTGATGCATTAAATAATTACACATAACATAGCACTTAAAACCATGAAACATAATCACATAAAACAAATAACAAAGAGACTATAATGTGGATGAGATCAAGACACCAAAAATTTATTACGGAGTTCGTCCAATTCGGAGTACGTCTCCGGGCCTTGCTCAATAGTGGGGAGGTCTTAATTCATTAAGTGGCAAGAAGAAGAATAAGTACAAGTAAAATTACATAAAGCACCCTTATACCTCCAATGTGGATCAAAAAATGGATAGCTCTAATGCAGAAACAGACATCACCATTGAGTTTCTGTCGCTGAGAGGTGTAAAATTGACATAAAATTTGTCTCAAATGGACACTGGAAAGCTCTGCACCCCAGGGAATCTTTTTGATGCCCCTCACTATTCCTTGGGTATGGTTCCGCCCCTCTGGCATGTTCGTGGTTCCACTCTTGCTCCTACTGCTCTGCATGGGCACACTAGAAAAATGAAGGTTTTTTATGTAAAAATGGGGCGAAGTTTACCACATGATGTGGTTTGGTGTGTTGGTTAAAATAACAGTTAGTTGAGGAGGGGTTGGGGTATCAAATCCTGCCCCTCCCAACTCGCACGTCGGTTATTCAACATTGTATGTTAAATTTTTTTTGGGTGGTGGGCGGCTCTGCTCCATGCGGCCCTACCCAACCCCTATTGCCTTTTAAATGTGCCTTATGGTAATGATTCCAAGGGTGATGTGGTTGGCAGACCTCCCCCAACAAAATTTGTTTGCACGGTGTTATATGGTTGTGGGGTGGCGGGGTTGGTTGCTCGCCACACACACACACACACACACACACAGACACACACACATTTTTTAATTTTTAAAACCATATCCTATTTTTAAAACTTATCGAAACCGAAGGTTACGAGGAAAATTAAGTACCCAACAAATTCGCCCTCTTCTCGGGTGTTGGGTTCCCCGCCAGTTGACGGTGAAATTGCAGGACACTTGAACCTGCCCCACTGCCTAACTTTGACTACAACTTTGACTTGCTCTAAATTCTTCATACAACCTCGGATTGAGGCGCTGTTTGCACCATGGGATTCAAAAAGGAGAACACTGCGACATGGTCCTGGTCTTGTTTTCATCTAGACACTTTTATTTTTGGGAAATTTTAAGCCACTTGTCCTATGAGATCCTCCCATATCACACTCTATCCTCCACCTCAATATCCTTCTTTATTATCATGGCTTGATGACCAACAAAAACAACAAACTCAATCTGTTCTAAGTAGTAATCAAGTCTTTAATTTTAGAGAAGAGGAGGAAAATGAGGATTTAATACACCTTTTTATCTCATAACCTGATATTTCTGAGCAGCTACGAATAACACAATATGAAGCTGCAAATCATCTTTTGTCAATGTTTTCAGGAAAATTGTGCTATTCAATCATTGCAAAATTAATTTGAAATCATTTTTCATGTTAGCTCAATTACCAATTCACAAATAAAAATCATTGAAATCAATCCTGAAAAGGGTCTAGATATTGGTAATAATCTATAATCATCACAATAACAACAGGTAATTGCATTATTACAGAAATATTCAAAAAATTTTGCTTGCGACTATACAGACATGCAAGGAATTCATCCAAAGACATGTATTCACCATATGTATATTGATGATCATATCAAACCAGTTTGACAACCACAAAGAAGAATGAATCCTATGATAAAAGAAATAGTCAAAGAAGAACTACAAAAAATGTTATAGGTGGGATTCATCTACCCTATTTCATATAGTCAATGGGTTTCTCCCTTAGTTGTGGTACCAAAGAAAAATGAAAAATGGAGAATATGTGTAGACTATAGGGAACTGAATAAAGAAACACTGAAAGATCATTTCCCATTACCATTCATTGACCAAGTACTAGATTCAGTAGCAGGAAATAAATTCTTTTCTTTTATTGATGGATTTAGCGGTTACAATCAGATCAAGATAACATTGGAGGATCAAGATAAAACTACATTTACTTGTCCTTGGGGAACATATGCATATAATGTTTTTCCTTTTGGATTATGTAATGGACCTGCTACTTTTCAAAGAGAATTCCTAACTATGTTTTCTGATTTAATTCATGAATGTGTAGAGGTCTACATGGATAATTTTACTGTCTATGGAGGTACATTTGATGATTGTTTGAAAAACCTTGAAAAATTTCTAAAGAGATAGATAGAGACAAACTTATCCCTCAACAATAAGAGATTTTTTATAATGTTAACTGAAGGGATAGTGTTGGGACACCACATTTCTTCTTCAGGAATAAAGGTGGACCCAACAAAGACCCAAGTCAATGTAAACTTAATGCCACCAACAACACAGAAGGAAGTAAGAAGTTTCTTAGGATATGCTGGCTATTACAGAAGATTCATTGAAAACTTTAGTAAAATAGCTCTACCCCTGTGCAAATTACTTTCAAAATAAATTGAGTTTCATGTTGATCAGTGGTTGTTATGTATGTCAACCCAAGTAGCACCAGGGGCTACCCCGATCTTGCATGGTAATTTTTACCTACAAAATTACTATATTATGGGTCAAGAATATTTTTGATGGTTTCTAATTGTCGAGATGTTATTGTTGATATATGGCACACCATGTAATTCTTCACGGTTTGAGAGATATTCATGTTTGAAGTTTTTAACCCCAATTAGTGGGCTAAAACCCCATGGGGTTGTGGCATGGGTCATTGAAAAGTCAATAATTAATAATTTTTAAGCTCCTAAAATCCCTCCCACGTTCACTTATTGAAGACCCTCTCAACCTAAGCATTTATATAAATTGTGATCTTTATATCCTCCTTATGTAGGGATTTTGCTACCTGAAGCAGGTCATCGTAGAATTTTCGCTATAACTTTTTTTTTACGAAGGTTAAGAAGCTGAAATTTTTATGAGGCAAAGAATAAATCCTAAGGAAGCTCCTGTAAAAGGTTTAGATCAAGGTACACAATATTTTCAGATATATGATCTATGGAAGTCAGTGTTTTTGCAAGCTCCTAAACTTCATCTCAAAGAAGCGACCTTGGGAAAATCGACATAACTCTCTATCTGAGTATCAGATTGGATTTCTGTAAAAAGTGGTGGATAGTACATGGAATATAGTTTTCTCTATATCAATTTCAGAGTTTAATGAAGAAACAGTGACATGTGGCATGCCATACAAGTGCGCTCTACTAAACTAGTCCATAATTAGGCCATTGTTAGAGATTGGGCATAAATTGTCTTGAATAATCCAAATTCGGTCAGACCTATGACATTGGAAAGAAGACTCATAGGAATAATACAGGACTGAAAATAACATATTGGGGATCTGAAATAACAGAGATACACCAGATTCAATATCAAGCTCCTAGAAGGCAAGAAAAATCTAGATCATGTGTTGTTAATGGCTGCAAAGGAACATAATTTCTAGGGAAGGAAAGCAAAGAAAGGTGTAGCAGAGGTAAGATCTAGGTAAGTATATTCTGTATATGCATGTTCATATCTTAATTGCACTAGGATCTTTGTATTTTAGTTTCCTTTTTTTTTTAGCACTGACATATGCTCTGCAGGATGAGGTAAGTTTTGATATTATCATGTCATGGGTATTTCCTTGAAGAAATTTTGCAGGTATTATATATTCATCAAGATAAGAATCAATGCATGATATAATGTTATGAAGAGTGAGAGAGGGTAGCATGACAAGAGCAGGAATCTAGGTGCAGAACAATAGCAAGAAGTTCACCACATGAAGTCTTCACGAGGGCAGCGCTACATACAATCATTGTAAAGGTATCATTGTACTGAGTCATTGTAAAGGAATCATTTTAAACATTGTACAAGTGTCTATCTACCAAGAGTTTAAGAGGCAATGTCGGGAGGTCTAGGATCATCATTAGGTGGTTGTGTCATAGTTGGGGTTATGGTCTAGCGTGTCTTCTTCTTCTACATCATTCTATATCATTGTAAAGTGGACCATTTTCCTTGGTACGAGAGTCCATTCTTATTTTATTCTTCTATAGGGTGGTAGGGTGGTGCTAGGGTGAGTTGTATCTAATTGGGTGTTTTGGCATCTGTTCAATTGACTGCTAAAGAATCTTGGGCGTTGGAGTGTCCATCCAATGGTAGCTAGAGAAGAATGCTTTTATAGAGTCTAGGAAGTTTGAGCTTTATTTTCAATTGGAGTTGAATATTAAAGAATTATTAGAAAAACATTCAGGTGGTTTTTGTCCCAGAGAGGGTTTCCACCTTAAAAACTGTGTGTATTTGTGTTCCTTTTGTTTACTGCTATCATTGTACAAACAATGATAATAATTTAAGATTAACTAATGCTCTAAAATATTAATAATAATACTAATTGAAAGGAATATTGATTCATGCCCCCTCTTAGTATTTCCAACCATTGGTACCAGAGCTTGGTTCCTTTAATAGCAGTTTAACAACTAGAAGGAGGTCATGGAGCATACCAAGAATGGTGTACCTTTGTTCAATGAAAATAATTATGCACTCTGGAAAGGAATAATGGAGGTATATCGCTTGGCGCAAGGTTACGAAGTATGTGACACTGTTCAAAATGGATTTACATCAACTGCAGATGAACAAGGTAAGAATAATTTGGTAAATGATGCAAAAGAAAAGAATATTATTATCAACAGACTTATTGAATCTGCTTATCATAAGGTGTTGGGTTGTAAAACCGCCAAAATGTATGGGAAAAGCTTGAGAATATATATGCAGGTGACTCAAATTTAAAAGAAGAAAAGCTTCAAATCTACAGAGAAAAAATTGAGCAACTCAAAATGAAAGAAGATAACAACATTGCTGCATATTTCCAACACGTTGATGAAATAACCAACACTTTGGAAGGATTGGAAGAGCCTGTTGACGGGAAGACTATTATACGAAAGATTATTAGAACGTTACCAGGGAGATTCAACCCAAAGGTATCGGTCTTAGAATATAGTGCAAATTTGGACAAACTCAGCAAAGAGGAATTACATGGAGTTATCATAGCATATGAAATGAGACTTGATGAAGAAGAGGGTACTTCGCATCTAGAAACTGCGTTCGCTGCATCTAAGAAAAACAATAAGGAGAAACAACCTTCAAAGGCACAAACCTGCACCTGCACGTGTGAAGAAAAGGAAGATGATGAAGAAGTTCTTTCAAATGGAGAATATGCTTACTTTATGAGAACACTAAAAATTGGTAAGGAGAAATTCAAGGGTAGACTTCCATTGATATGTTTCGGCTGTGGTGAGGTTGGGCATTTCGCAGCAAAATGTTCGAACAAAAGTGATGTCAATTCAAAAGAAAAGAAAGGCTTTAAGAAATTCAACAAGTAAAGAAAAAATAAAGGATTCAAAAGGAACTTTCTCTCTAAAGAAGATAGCTCATCATCTGATGAAGACAATGACAATGAAGAAGAAGCCAATGAGAGAGTATTTTTTATGTTCAAGCACATTAAACAAGAGGTATCAAACAATGAAGAAGATGTGTTGACCATAGAATAATTTTCTAAGGAGGCAATCAAGCTTATAAAAGAGCTCAAGGCTGAGAAGATCCATTCCAATACTCTTGAAGAACAAGTTCAAGGTCTCAAAATTGAAGTTGAAGAACACAAATAAATTGAAGAGTCACTTCAAAATAAGTTGGAAGAAAGCAACCAAGAAAGGGAAGCATTAGAAGCCAAAGTAGTCTCGCTGCGTAAGGAAGTGAAAAAGGGAAAAACTTTCCAAAACTATGCCAACAGCTCAAGGGCATTGGAAGAACTCATCAACAATCAACGATCTTACAACGACATAATTGGCCTCAATTACAAAGAAGAAGAAGCAGGACCTTCTACAACAAAATAGAATGAACCTATGAGATTTGACATGCATGTAGACTTCATTGGACAAGATTCGCAAGAACAACCTTGGAAGACAATTCCTCGACGAAGATTTCCATCCAGGTACCAAATTTTTTTTATGGCTATTGTTATTCATGTGGAAAATTTGGTCATAAAGCTGTAGAATGTCGTATGTACCCTAGGAACCAATACAATTCTAGGAGATCTGTCAAATATGAACCTCCTAGGGCTCAACGAAACATCAATAGATTTGAACATTTAATAAATAATATTGAATGTTACAAATGTTGAAACTTTGGACACATAGCCAGAGACTGCATACTTGAAAATCCTCCAAAAGAATCTTCAAAGCCACATAACGAACGAGCATGGAAGAAGAAGAAGACTTATAATTATGCTCTCACTCTCAAGGCTCAAAACAACAAAGATGTGTGGTATGTTGATAGCGGTTTCTCAATGCATATGACTGGAGATAGAAATAAATTTGTATCTCTAAAAGAGAAGAAGGATGGAACCGTGTCCTTTAGAAATGATGGATCTTCAAATGTCATAGGATTAGGTACTGTCACTCTCGGAAGCAAAGATGCTCTAGCCAAGAATGTTCTATTGGTTGAAAACATGAATCACAATCTGCTTAGTGTTGGACAAATGTGTGATCAAGGACACACAAGACTATTCAGCTCCACAAAATGTGAAATCAGGAAAGGCAGGTATGGTGAAATTGTGGCTACAACAAGTCGAGCTCCAAACGACATATATGCTCTGGATGAAGCAACTAAAGCACGTCTAATAGCTAAAGAGGATGATATAATATTTGGTAGCAATGATGATCGACTAAGTAAGAAATTTTCTACAGATATGCAAAGTGAGTTCCAAATGTATTTACTTGGTGAGCTGACATACTTCTTAGGGCTTCAAATATCTCAGCAAGAGAAAGGAATATTTATATGTCAAGCCAAGTACATCAAGGAAGTGCTCAAGAAATTCAAGATGGAAGATTGCAAACCCATCCTTACTCCGATGGTAATAGGTTGCAAATTGAGCATAGACGACTCATCTAAGGATGTGGATCAGAGGTTGTATAGATATATGCTTGGTAGTATTCTATATGTGACAATCTCCTGAGTAGATGCTATGCAAGCAATTGAACAAGTAGCAATATTCCAAGCAACACCAAAAGAATAACATATTATTGCCGTCAAAATAATTCTTCGATATCTAAAGGGAAAAAAATAATATGTCTTGTGGTATCCCAAGGGTAACAATCTCATTATTCAAGCCTTTACAGATGCAAGTTAGGCAGGAAGCGTTGATGATCGTAACAATACTCGTGAAGCATTTGAATATCTTCACCAGAAGCTTGGGATTCTCCCAAGTTCTCATTAGATTTTACTTATTCAGAATATAAAGGGGGAGTGGAAGTGTGTACAAGTCCGAAGAATGGTTGTGTGTCAGGGGGAGTTACCATTTTCCATTGATGTAAAAGGGGGAGAGAATGCTATAGGAAGAGGTGTCATAATCGCAGGGGGAGTACTTGTGTTGCCATCAATGCCAAAGTGGGAGATTGTTGATCGCGTGTCATTATAAGCCAACCCAAGCAACACCAGGCTACCCCATCTGCATGGTAATTTCAATCTACAGCAAAATTAATATAGTCCAGGAAGAATAGTTTTGATGGTTTCTATTTGTCGAGATGTTTCGTTGTTATATGAGATGCCATTTAATTCTTCACAGCTTGAGAGATATTCATGTTTAAAGTTCTGTAACCCCGTTAGTGGGCTAAAAACCCATGGGTTGTGGCATGGGTCATTGCAAAGTAAATAATTAATAATTTTTAAGCTCCTAAAATCCCTCCCATTCACTTGTCTAAGACCCTCTCAACCTAAGCACATTTATATAAATTGTGATCCTCATATCCTCCTTATAGATTTCGCTACCCGAAACAAATACTGTATTTTCGCTATAAATCTTTTCTGCACATGGTTTAGAAGATGAAATTTTTATTAGGCGAACCCAGTAACCTCGAGGAAGCTCCCTGTAAAAATTTAGATCAAGGGCACAATATTTTCGGATATATGGATCTGGTGGAAGTCATGTTTTTATGGGTGCTCCCGAACTTCATCTCAAAGAAGTGACCTTGGGAAAATCGTCATAACTCTCTCTCTCGAGTATCGTATTGGATTTATGTAAAAGTGGTGGATGGTGCATATACTTAGTTTTCTATGGATCAATTTTAGAGCTGAACAAGAAATAGTGACAATGTGGTACGCCGTACAATTGCGCTCTACTAAACTAGTCCATAATTAGGTCACCAAGAGAGATTGGAACAAATTTTCCTCAAGAATCCAAATTGGGATAGAATCTCGTGTACTGTAGTGAAGACTCAGAGAATACTATAGTAGACCAAAAAATAAATACAGTTGGGGATATGAAATAATAGAGATAAGCTAGATTCAATTATCGAGCTCCTAGAAGGCAAGAAAAAGCCAGATCATGTGTTGTGAAGTGGGGTCAGAAGGACCATAATTTCTAGGAAGAAAAGCAAAGCAAGGTGCAAAAGAGGTAAGCTCGAGGTAAGTATATTCTATATATGCATGTCTGTATATCTTAATTGAATTAGGTTCTTTGTATTCTAATTTCCTTTCATTTTTTTAGCACCGACATATGCTATGTGATGAGGTAAGTTTTGATATTATCATGTCATGTATTTCAAGAAATTTGCAAGTATTATATATTCATCAATATAATAATCAATGCATGATCTAATTTCTGAAGAGTGAGAAAGGGTAGCATGACAAGAGGAAGAATCTAGGTGCAGAACAATAGCAAGAAGTTCACCACATGAAGTATTCACGAGGTAAAATAATGCTATGATACAAGGATTATAAAGGTATCATTGTACTCAGTCAACAGGAAAGCATCATTAAAATTCAAATAAGTGTCTATCTTTTACCTGAAGAGTTGAAGAGGCGCTCGGGAGTTCTAGGATCATCATTAGTGGTTGTGTCATAATTGGGGTTATATTCAGTGTGTCTCTCTTCTTCTTTCTACATCATTCTTCATATCATTGTAAGTAACTATCTTCAAGTGTTTAAGTCCATTCTCTATTTTATTCTTCTATATAGGGTGGTAGGTGGTGTTGAAGAGTTGGCTCATTGGGTGTTGGACATCCTTGCTCAATTGATCATCAAGTATCTCGTGTTGGAGCATCCATCCGTGATTGCATAATGATTTCCTTTAGATTCCAGGTGAATTTGGAGTTTATTTTCACTGAGTTGAATATTAAAGAATTATTAGAAAAGCATTCAGTGGTTTTAACTCAGAGGCTTCAACCTTAAAAACCGTATGCATTTGTGTTCCTTTTGTTTATCGCTATCATTGTACAAACACCGATAATTACAATTGAAGATTAACTAATGCTCTAAAAGATTAATACTAATATTTAAATTTGAAAGTGAATACTAATTCACTCTTGTGTATTTCCACTTTGAGGACTAAGCAAATCACAGCAAAGGCACCCATTCTTAGAGGGACAACCGGGTCATTGCCATTTCAAATATCTACTCATGCATCGATACAACTATAGGAGCATCACTTGGACAAAAATAAAATCGCTTAATTATGCGATTTACTTCATAAGAAAAAATTAACTCCAGTTTAATTGAACTATACAATAAATGAAAAAGAAAATGTTAGTTGTTGTCCACGCAATAAATTTAGGCATTATATAACACGCTATCAAGTGTTTATTCATATAAATCATTCAACCATTAAATACTTAATGAACAAAGAAATTACGTAATGGAAGAATTACTAGATGGCCTATTAATGCAATAATTCAATTTCATTGTTCTGATTGAATTGTGTAAAGACAATCAAGAAAGGTGCTCTTGTCAAGATTTCCTCATTCACCGTGATCCTATTCTGCTTCATATAAATTTCAATGAAAATTTATTTGGTTATGAATAATCAAAACCCATTTTTTGTAGATGTAAGCACTATTTATCATCAAAATATTACTATCCATTTCTGTCTAGTAAGCATAAAAGAAAATAATCGAGAAAGTGCTAGATATAGTTGGGTAAATGGTGACCTCTTTTATATTGGTTCTCGATATTTTGATAAGAAAGTGTGTTAGAGAAGATGAAATTCTTGATATTTTAAAAGCATGTCATGGTGAATCATGTGGTGGCTATTTTGTAGACAAGCGAACAACATACAAGGTGCTCAAACTTGGCTACTACTAGCCACCAATCTTTAAGGACTCAAAATCCTATGTCAAAAGATGCATAGGGCCATTAATGAACTGAAGACTCAGACATCGATTAAATTCCATCAAACTAATAAGTAATTATAGAACCATTTGCGCTAATGGGCTCTGACTTTGTGGGACCTATTAACCCACCTTAAAATGGAAATAAGTACATTTTAGTGTGTACATACTATTTTACAAAATGGGTAGAAGTAAAAGCGATGGCAAGAGCAACAAAAGAAACAAAGGTTTCATTCCTCTTTCAATAAATCTTTGCAAGATTTGGAGTTCCAGACAAATTTTTATGTACTGTGGATCACAATTACTTTAAAATTATTCCGGGTATTTCGGAAAAGTATAAAATCAAACACAAGAAGTATGCAGAATTTGTCATCCCCAAGCAAATGAACACGTATAATCCACTAATAAGGTTATGTAAAACATCATGGACAAAGACAATGCAAATGAACATAAATGATTATCGATAAGTTAAGAGATGCATACAAATACACATAATTACATGGAAAAATATTGGATTCAACCATATCAAGCTTGGTATATGGTAAGGAAATTATATTACCAATCAAATTTCAAATTCGACATGTTTAAACTTGCAAAGAAAAATTGGGATTGGACTCGTTAGAAGAACAACAGAGAGTTATGCAACTAAATGAATTATATGAAATCGTACAACAAGCAATTGAGCATACATCACTAGTACTAACAACATAGAATCAAATGACATGACAAATTATCGAAACAAAATTTCTCATAAAGGAGTCTCAAGTACTTCTTTTTGACTCCAAGTACAAAGACTTCAGTTAAGTTTACAACTCATTGGCTTGGGCCATATGAGATAGAAGAAATATTTGACAATGGAGTAGTTAAGATAAAGACAATCGATGAAGCAACAATTTCATTTCCTCATTTCTAATGGACATGTACTCAAAGTTTATAATAAGCCTATCAATAAAGAGGACTTTCTCTCGAAAGAGTCTCACCATAAACAATATGGAAATAATGGAACAACATAGTGATATGCATTCCTACTCAATAAAAAAAATAAAAAAAACAAAATAAAAATAAATAATAAAAATAATAATAAAGGAGTTTGGTTGTGAAAAATCAAGGAAACCGGCACCATACAAACTCAAATTCATGTCGAAAACGAACTTGTTTGGCCAATATGAATTATCTATTTTGTGTTAATTTTCTTCAATTTCATTTTGTAGAAATCGTCCTACATAATTCAAAGACTTGAGGACAAGTCTCAAAATAATCAAGGGGGAAGATTCATAATAAACCAATAAAACTATGCAAATAGTCTAATAACAAGCAAATTGTATTGCGAAGGGATCTAAGACATCAATATTCATCAAAGGATGTGACTTGAACAAAATCAATATCATACAGCATACAGAAAAGAACTCAAACATCATAATCGACACCAAGGGAACCCGAAAAAAACTACAAGCGCCTACAATCCATCAAAATCATTTAGCAAAATTCATCTTTGAAGTCGAAGAATATCATCACTGAAAAAGTCAAGGAAAGCTACAAACTATGTCTACCACCAACAGACAAAGACACAATGAACTACTAAGCAACTTAAGAAAAGTAATTGTAAGTTTAAAAGTGTTCTAAAACTCAGATTTGTTCTTTCTAGAATTTTTAAACTAATTTTAAAAAACTTGAATATGAAATACTCATTTATCACAATCATCATCCTACATCCTATTACATTATCCTACATCCTATCACCCTACATAAAAAACATTTCATTCATCAACCAACTTCATCATAACTCAAGACATTCACCATCATAATCCTACATTCATCCTCCAGCATAAGAGCATTTTTGACCAAAATTTTGGGCCAAATTTTTTTGCCTCATAGGAATTGCCTGCAAAACATGAAGGATTAGTTTGCCTACAAGATCAAAACAAAGGAGTTAGTGTCATTACAAAATGAATTTGATTTGAAATGACCTATGGTTATGGTCATTTCAAAACAAATTAATATATAAAAATATGAAAAAAAAATGACACACAAAAGAATCAAAGGAAAACATACAATATGCAAAAGATGAATGAGAATGAAATGACAAATTCATGACAATGCATGATTGCGAAAACATGCAATAGCACAAGAAGAAGGAATTTTGAAGGAAAGGCAAGAGCCATGGACATGACTGGACCACAAAAGCAAGCGCAGGGCCGGGATAAACAAACATACGGTGACAAGACTGAGCATAAAAACCCACGACGGAAAGTATAAATCATGCGCAGAAGGCAAAGTGAAACCACGACACATCGGAAGCACAAGTGACAGCCTACGAAAGTACAAAGGTCGAGCATGAATTGGGAATGCAAATATACAAATAGTCAAAACCTTTTAAAAACAAAACTTTCTCTCGTGTATGTTCTCCTCCATCATCACAACTAAACCTAGCTCAGATTTGGAGAGAAACACAATGCATTCACTACAACATAGAAGAACCCTCGTTGAAAGAGAATGGCAGAAAGAACACAAAATATTAAAAAGAGAATTGCGTAGGAAAGGAGAGTCCTTCATATAGTGGAGAAATAACGTAGAATTGGGTGAAGAAATTGAAGGGACCGAGGAGAATAAGAGAAACACTTTGTTTAAACAAAGAGATAGAGAATGAGATTTTCTCTCAAGGCTGAGTCGACGATTTTTTCCAACAAATTCCAAGCATTTCGGAAGTGTAGGTAAGATTCAATCGGAATTTCATCAATAGTTAAATGATTTCGAGGGGATAGTTAACTCAAGATTTCGTTTAAGATGTGTCATAATATGAGAAAATGATTCCAGCTTGATGATTTGCAAATGCTTTGTCACCATAAAGATACTGTCACCGTATAATTCATGAATTCTTCTGACACAAAGTAGTTTTAATTAAAATTTTATCATTTAACACAGGGAAAATAAACCATTAAGAAGAAACCTCACAAGTTTTCTTCAAGTCAATCGAAGTTCAAAGTATCCTAAACAATTTCTTCATGCATATTTGTCAAAATTTTGCAAATGAAAATGCGTAGAGTCTCATTTTATATACACAAGACACAATTTTTGAAACAAAGATGGGTTTCCACGAGAAAATTTATAAGCATAGAAGAGATCGAGGCACGATTTTGCAAATTAGTGAAACATTTTCTTTCACAGAGGAGATATTTTTATGGTCTTTCACACAATAAAAGATTTTTTTTATCAATTTTAAATAGACACTTTTTGGGTATCATTTGCAACAGAACAAATGAAAATTCTAAGAGTTACAGAATTCAGACTTTTTTTTTTTTTTTCTCGTAGCTTCAAAGATCGGTAAGTCTATCTACCATGGTATTTATCCAAAATTGCATGAATAAAAAGGAAAAGTATATATATATATATATATATATATATATATATATATATATATATATATATATATATATATATATATATATATATATATATATGTATATATATATATAATTTTAATTATACAAGGATATATATAAATTGTTATACAGAAAGGGACAAATGCGAACCAAAATTGAGCCCAAAGTATTCAAACTGAAAACTGGGAATGGAAATAATAGAAAGATTTATACCAAGCATATTTGTTGGAATTTATTCAAAAGTTTAATGGACACAATGAAAATCACACAGAATTTATAAATTATTATGAACATGGGAAAAATAGAGTGGGTGGAGCTCTCCATACCATGAAACCCATACTTTCTCTCTCAAGCATTAGATTAGATCTTCCACTCACATGATAGGAATATCACAAAGGTCTACATTTTAAGGATAAGGGATGGACCTTTTCCCCAGGAAGAGAAAGGAAGGGACCCTTTCACATGGCAAAGTAAAATTCACAGATTGGTTATATTACAATAGATTAGTGTTGATTATCTAAAAATATTTCACCTATGACAATTGGTATAGTGTGGTCTATCTTTATCATATAAGGTTGTTTTCCAATGCATGAAGGAGGTCTAAAATCAATCTACCTTATTTTTTAAGAAGCCTTGACTAAAATGATATTGCTACTAAAAAAAAAAAAACCGAAGTAAAGGTAGCTAACATTATCATCAAGGGTTAATCAGAATATTTGTGGAATATCAAGCAAGAAATAAGGGAATGGTCTCGAAGGAATTTTTAATAGAATCATCTTGAAGAGCAAACAATAGAAGAGAATTTTTAACAATTGCATGTGACAAGAAGCATTATGAATTCCCCCTATGTATCCTAGGAAAAGAGATAAAGAAGAAGTAGGATAGTATATTATGGTTTAAAAAAACATATATCCTTTCTATCCATTCCTAGGAAGCCTAGGAGGAAAACACAAGAGGAGCTAAGTAACAAGGAAAAGACCTTAAAATTGAAATTTTTGAACCTCCACCAAAATCAAAGAAAATCAAGGAGATAATACAAATAATGCAGTAGGAAGTCCAAGAAGAACCTATGGAGAGGGACTACTTTGAGAATGCTTGATAGAGCTACCTCATCTCATTCATATGCTAAGTAGACCGTAGAAGAAGTTAAAGAGTTGTAAGCAATGAAGAATACCTTAAGAAGATGAGAACTAACAAAAGAGTTGGAGGACACCAAGACATTGGAAAGACACTTGAAAAAGGAGAACAAGATGTGTCAAGAGAAAACACCAAAAAAAACACAATCAAAGAAAACAATAAATCGACCAAGAAAATTTATAAGCTTGAAAATAAGAATATCCTCATTCCTAAAACAAGCTTACAAATGGTCAATGAGAAGAATAGAGACACCAATACAAATATGAGAGGAAGAAGGTGAAAGTCAGCTATCATCTACAAAGAAGGGAAGTATGAGGGTATTGAATATCTTCTTAGGCTACACAAGAAGAGGCTACAGGATTAGGAAAAACAGGGGCATCATCACTGGGATATCGTGTCAGGAGGAGGTAAGCATGAGGACATGCTTCAACATCAACAAGGGGAGATACTGCCCTCAATTTTGGTCATTTTTGCCTATCATAAATCCACCTATTTACCACCATATTCCATCTTATATCATCCATATATGCCTCATTTTAAACTTATTATGTATATTCTGTGTAAGTAAATTAAGTTATTTAATCTTTAGAAATTTTTTGTAAAAATTGGGTTTAAGAGTAATTTTGGACTCGTACTCAAAAATTTTCTTGCATTAGGTTTACTGAAGTCATATGCAAGAAACTCGTGCAGCAATATTTGAGCATATATTGGAAATATTGGGAACCACAAATGAAAAATACCTATTGGTTCACCAAACCGAGCTAAAATGTGCCCGATCAATGCCGGTAAAATTGACCCGTCATTCCGGGAAATCCCTACAGGTGCGTTTAATTAGTATTTTGTGGGATATTTCCTGATTTTGTGAACCAAAATGTATTTATTTCCTGACTCATATGAATGGGGATTAGATCTAGGAATTTTGAGACGTTATAGTTGAGCTTGTTTATTATTTGTCTATTTAAACCAAAGTTTATGGACCATTCACGCATGTAGAGCGGCTCTGTTGTGTAATTTTGTATTGAGATTTTTGAAGACTTTGAGATAATTTGAAGAAACAACTCATCGGTTTCATTTTCTCGTTCATGCTGTAGATGATTGATTAAATTTTCGTAGTCAAGCAGAGTTCTTCAAGTTTGCAAGGCAAGGTGGAGGCCCCCCATACCAAGCCAAGTACACTTTGGTTAAATTAGCATAGTTTTAATGCAATAGTTCTTCTTCGTATTTATGATTCAATCATATTAGATGTGTTATGATTTCTTATGACGTTGGATGATTATTGGTTTTAAACCATTTTTCATATGGAAGTATTGCAAACAAATATTTTAAGTTAAATTCTCTTCTATCAAATAAGGAACAACAAAATAAAATTCATCCTCTTAGTTTCCTTTCTTGAATTATTTTCTTCTGAATTTCCAGCTTAATGCAATGGTAATAATTTCAGAACAAACTCAGAAGAAGGACAATCAATACCTCCTAAGTTAGGATCCTCTTTCTCTTACTTTCTACACATCATAAAATATTTCTCTTGAGTTTCTCTTCGATATTAGTACCGTGGGGAAGGACAAACTGTGATCTCCTAAGTTAGGTGGCTCTTCCTTCATTTATCGCATCTTGAATAAGAAATTTTTAGTTAGATTTATATTGGTAATATGCATTTCCATTAATATTAAAATTTAGAATTATATTTGTAAAATTAATTTCTTTCAACTTCTAAACTTTGTCTTCTAAAATTGGTTTCAATTCGAAATCCATATATTTTGGACATGCTTCCGAGTATACAAACCTAGATTGACAAGTAAAACACCTGTATTAGTTTACTTAGTAAATTGACCCAATAGATAATAGGTACAATCAAGTCCTTGTTCGAGTAATTTCATTTGTACTCGCATTCAATTGTTATGGCTTCATTCTCGAAGTGTCATGATTTCCGGGCAAGAATCAAGGGTCCTAGCCGCAAATTCTAGCCTTCATTTCCCGTAGTCGCTAGCATAACACTAGTAGAAAAAGGTTGTAGTCGCACTCATGTTCATGGGAGAATGAGCACTCTCAGCCACTTGGAGGGCTTATCAAGGGAGCGACTGGGAATTAATGTGGCAAAAAGGTTTTTTTTTTTTTTCCTCGTGGGCGAGTCACGCAAGGTTGGGATAGGCTCCCACATGTTTTGCTGTGTGTAGAAGGTTCCACTTCTTAACCGACACTTAGGGAGTTGAATCATATCATAGTAACTCTTTCACATGTGTTTACCACGCGTTGGACGGTTACTTGCAGATCGGAGAGGAGGGTGTGTTAACTAGTAACTTTAGTCACCTTGCAACCATGTAACCTTTTTGAACTTATCACTCTCCCAAGGGCCCTAAGTTTCAAGGTCACAAAGTCGCGTCATTTCTATCCAAAATTATGACCTAGCAACTCAACGACTTCTTAATGACTTCCACTCGCGACTTTGTGATCCCCTTATCACCTATCTTCACAACCCCAAGTCGTAGCTCACAAAGTTCATGCAACATGCCTCCAACCCGAAACCTCGCAACTTCACCGCATTGTGACCCGATGGCCTCCTTCATTGTGACCTCACAATTCATTAAATATATCTGCTTCATTAGTTGCATAGTCGCCCTCCTAATGATCTTCAAATCTTGTGACCCCTAACCATCGGGACTCGCAATCTACCCATAGGCCATTGTTGCGACTCAAGTGCTTCGAGACCCAAATAAATTTTTTTCTTATCAATATTACTTATGTCATCGGCTTAATTCGAATACTTACTGAAATTCCAGTAACATTGATATGGAATACATATCTATATCATATTTCTATGGATAAATGGTGCCAATAGTAGTCAAAGCCTCCCACAAGAGTGAAAAATAAATATACAAGATATTTTAAAGAAAGCCACCACCACCATGGTACAACGTGCAATATCACTGCAAAAGCACCAAACCTTACCTATAGTGGGACATATACTCGAGTTCGCAAAGAAGGACATACCTTAAGACCAAGACGATTTCCAAGGTGCACATCAACCTTAAGAGGTCTTGGCTGCACAACGGGACACACCCACCGGTCTTCCCATGTGTAGAAATGATAGACTAGATACAAAACACTCGATGAAAGCATCGTCGGTTATTAGGAAGCATATAGGTGAGGCCTTCACTTATTTCAGTGCCACTCGATATTACTCGCTATTACAAGCTACTATTGTAAAGAAGAGGAGTCTTTAAACACTATGCGACTATCATATTTTAAGGGGCCAACCAGAAAGGTATTCCGCAATCATGGTGGCAAGAACCATCCAAGTTCAAGATCAGCAAAGCAAAGGTTTACATGACAGGGCCTCAAAAATTATACTTCAATACATTGAAGCTATGATGAACATGTTGTATGGTAGGGAAAATATTGACACTTTTTTGGAGGGGGGTGAATCAGTTTATCCATTCCCGGACATTAAAATTCTTTTCGTTTAACTCATTAACTAAAAAATTACATGTGAAACTTAACAACAATGACTAGCAGACTGCATTTATGTGAATACTCTAAGTAATAAGAAGACCAACACATCACATCATCACATAGTAACAATATATATGGACACTAGATATAAGCGGAAACCCATAAGGGAGAAAACCACGATTTTATTATTGTTGTGATGCGAAGGAAATATGCTACTCCTTATTACATTTGATTTTCTCTTCGTAGGCTCCAACCTATAGGAGGTTGCTACCTCAAATTTATGCAAGATACAACAACATGCAAGGAAGCTCCAACCTATATGTTTTCTATAGGCTACAACCCATGAGGCTCCTACCTCAACCAGCTAGAACTGAACATTTCTATCAAGCCACAACTTTAGAGGAGACTACAATCCCTAGATGCAAATAAGAAACAATAGTGTGCCGGTTTAGCCGGGTTATACCCCGCATCTCTATCTTCATTTCTCAGCTTCTCTTCTTCCTTTCAAATGTGCTTCTCCATCAACTCCATATGCCATGTAATTAATGCATACCATATCAATCAACTCTCTCTCACATTATCCAATATATCTAACCATCCAATGCACTCCAAAATGACATCTTTTATAGAGATAATTTGATGGCTATTTGTATTCCACATAGGAATATGAAGTGAGTGAGGGCTTGTCTCTTTCCTTCCACTCATTCGTTTCCAAAATTTTCTATATCTTGAATATTAGAACAAAATAGATAGTTTATCCAATATTAATTTCAGCCATATGTAATTATTAAATGCACCATCCTAATTCCAATATCAAATAACAACATTTATCATTAATGTATCACCACGGTCTTTGAAACACTTTGCCTTTGCCTTGATCTTTGCCTTTATATCACAACAATTTAGCTCAATCAACAATTTAACATCATTATGTGTTCCTTTAATGTAGGAGTTTTAAAGGCACTTTTGTCTTCTTCGCTTGCTAATTCTTTATAAATTTGTCGATCCCGATCTACTCCTATAAATGAAAATATTTCCAACACATGGGTCCCCATAATGTACACTAGCTTCTACCATAGGGACCATATTCAACTAGGGAAGCATCTTGGCATCAATCCTCAAGACAAATATCCAAGCAAATAAATAATCTCAAGGGAGGCCACACCAAGGAAGTTTACATGGCATCATGTCTAATGGATGCTATGATGTTAAAAATGTCAATTTGAAGGATGGAGTCTAAAGAGGACCCCAAAGACACTTCATTACGGGAATTTTTAGGTTTAAAATAAGCCTCCTAAGGAAATTATAAAATAATAGGAAATAATAAAAGAATATAACATTACATCATCAAATTTTAGAGGGAAAAAAGTAGCAACTATTTTTTCAACTTATCTCCCATATTTACTCAAATTCGAGCGGAAATACTGCTGGATGTAGAATTTTTAATTCATCTAAGGAGTACCCATGTTCCATACTTTCATGGATCGTGATACAATAAAAATGTGGAAATACATGAAATGATTACAATCACATTTTTTCATGTATTTCTCATTTTTCGTGTAGCAGTATCAATCGAAAATATGTAACATGGGTACCCCTTGGACGATGAATTAAATTTTTTCATCCAAAGAGTACTCCTTTCACTTGAAATTTATAAAACCTTAGGGGGACAAGTTAAAAATACAAGTTGAATTTTTTTTTTTTTTTTTAATCTTATTACTTTTCACTCTAAAATGGGTAATCATCCCCCATGGTTGACATCACTGTCTTGAATTCCTATCGTTCTTATAAAAATTTATTCTCGGTTTTAAATTTTTCTTAGGAGGCCCATTTTAGACCTCAAATTCCCCTAATGGATACTATGCACATTTACTATAAGGTCTGGGATCGGAAAGTCAGAAAAGTATGCATGAGATCGCATCTGTAAATGTTTCATTTATCCTATGTATCAATTTTTTTTGGGAGAAGATTCTCTACATGTCTAAAAGGTCTAAAGAAACACTCAACAAGGTGGAAAATTGGTTTCCAATTGGAGAGGCCACCTATACCAGAAAGTATTCGGCTCCTATAAGCCTCCACATGCTCTTCCATATCAAGAAACATGTTAAAAGTGCTCCTCGATGCAGTTTTCTACCAATTACTACAGGTTATCCAAGGCATTAGTCAAAGGAAAGAAAAATCCATGGCTTGCTCACTTCCGAACAATAGGGCATATACCTGGAGAAATTTAAGGAGGCCGAAATGTAAGTGACAAAGATCAAAGGTTTCTACTTAGAGGTTTGTCAACGTATATAACCTAAAGGAGTTGTAGCAACACATTGCAAAAATGCAAGTGTTTCAATTGGTCGCACGTTCATACGAAGGATGTTCATGAAGACAAAGTTAGAAACTCGGTATAATGCGACTAGGGAAATAAGACCAAGAAAACAACAAGAAAAGGAGTATGATCAACTAGATGATTCCTAAGAAAGTATAAGCCTAGAAGCTAAAGGCGTCTTGTTTAAAATAAACAAAGAGCAACAAAAGAAATATGGAAAGAGAAAGAAGCATAAAAGAAACCATTAATAAGGCCCACTAGATGAGCAAGAGGAAGGCAAAGATGAAGAAACCTCGGAAGAAAGGAATGCATCAATTGCCAAGAAGAAACAAGAGATAATAAGGAAAAGGGAAGAAGAGCTTAAATGATCACAAGGGGCAAGAGATCAACAGGATGTGGAAATTTACCACCGCAGGAAGAGGAAAGAAGGAGGAAGTAAGATGAATAAGAATGACTTGAAAGAGGAAGAAGAGCAAGTAAAAGCACAAGAAGATGAAAAAGAAAAGGCAAGAAGAATAATAAATAAGGAAGAAACAAGAAGAGGAGGAACTAAATAGAAAGCAAGAAGAAGGCAGTGAGAAAGAAAATAAAAATTGAAAGAAGAACAAAAGAGAAAGTTGAAAAAGATAAGAAGAGGCATGATGAAGAGGAAATAAAGAGACAACAAGAATATCTCCATAAGAAGGCCAAATAGATTGCCTTAGTGAACAACACAACAAATGACCAACAGGGCAAAGTTTCGAGATTCAAATTTATTTCCCTCCATTGGACATTCCTCCATACAACCCAATTATTGCGTACGCTTCTATCACTCAAAGACGGGAATCCCATAATGCAGGAAGAGGAGGAAGTATCGGACATCACTATATTGACTTATGATCAAATCCACTATAATATTATGCGGTGAAAGAAGAAAAAATTCTATGTAGGTAATAACCCTACGAAGCCTTTATCAATGACTAATAAAAAGAGAATAGATTGTCCTAGAGACGAACACTGAATGATCACTTGGAACAACCTTTTAACCGCAACATAGTTAAATGTGGGTAGGCTAAACATACATGTTTCAAAACTTCAAAGCCAAGCTCTATATGCCTCCAAGCAAAGAGTTGCTAAAGTAGAATAAGAGAATAACAAAGTTCTAAGCGTATCCCATTCAAGTGAAAGTAGAAAGAATCTATTCAAGAAGAGTTAGCGACATTAGAAGAAGTTATGATCGTAGTCTACAAGAGAGTGTTGAAGCCGCACATAATACCGTAGCACCATTCCCAATCATACAAGCCGAAACTAAAGAAAAGAAAACTATGATGAGATAAGCCACCACAAATATCAACAACATATGTGAATAGAATACCAAATATCCGAATGCACCAGCAACTCTCATGAAGGATTGATAATCAAGCCACAAATGACAAAGTCAAAATTCGCATTAAGGCCCAATCACGAGTCAAACTAGCAAAGGATGTAGACAAAGTACTAGATTCGTATAAGAATTTACTGAGTGGACTAAAATCTATGACGAAGTGACAGTGCTTTATATCGGATCAATCGAAGAAGCAAGGCAACGAGAAGAGGTTCTCTAAGAAATTAAAGCATTTCTCAATCCTCTAAAATAGGCCTATACTATGGAAAACTTACAGTGGCCAAAGAAATAATTTCGCATAGTGATAGAACTAGTGAGGATATATACCAATATAGTGACCTTATCAAATCAAATCAGGTAAAAAGAACAATCTAATACCGTATGCCCTAGAGTGTCTTCACATACATGGGGATGAGCAAATGTGCTTGGCCAACGAGTGTAAAGAAGTACAAGCTTGGCATTCATATCTTCAGGTAAGAATTACATTTAGATATTCCAGAATTGTCTATTGTTATATTATTGAGTATAGCCATCTCTTTCATATAAAGATGTGCATAGTAGAGCAAAGACATGAGTAGAGTAGAGTCTCATGTGGATGTGAAAGTTCATGAGGTAGCTTAAGAGTCACTAGTAGATGAAAAGTCACCTCTCTTCTATAAATATGTCCTCAAGGACACATTGTAATGAATTTTAGATTTGGACTTATCCTTTGTGCATATTGTTTGAGAACTAAGATATATTTTAGTGAATCCAAGAAGTAATTTTCTATTTCCACTTATGGATTTGATGGAGGTTTTATGTGATGGTGCCATGGATATTCTCGCTTAATGATTCAAAGTTCCTCGACCTTTGGCATACTATTTCCTCATGTGTCTTCTTTCATCTTATTTGTCTCGCAATAGATGTATGTATATGATGTGCTTACCTTATTCTTATGTTATAAACCGTTTATCGATTACCATTGTATCATTGTATGTATATGCTTAATTTTGCTTTTATATGGTTATTAATCATGAAATTATTCATGGTCGATAAATTAATAATTTTTATATATATGTGTGGATCTGATTTGAAGCTTGATAACATCGCTTTTCTTAAGGTTCATGCTTTGAAGTTATGTTGTTTCTATTCACGATATCTATTATATCGATTCTCCATAGGTTACTTACTTGCATTTGTTGAAGTTTCATTTATTCTCTCCGTTGACACTTGTGTTGTCTCAAGAAAAATCTTAATAAACGAGATGGAGACTGTACCACATATCATAAGGGAATCCTAGTAAAAAATGTAGAGTCTAATTGGGACCCTACATTAGGAGATCCCTTAGTTGTTGGCAGTACATTATAGCTCGTCAACATACATATAAGTTGTTTGGGATTATTCACATTCTAATGACCTCTACTACATATTTTTACAATTTCCTTTTCCCTAATATCACATCAATTTAACAAGGTTTTTAGTTCTTAGTCATTAAGAGCTAGTCCCCATGGGATTTGGAAGGTATTTTTCCTTTTCATTTCACAAGGGAACTTGAGGAAAAGCTTCCATATAATTCTAAATTGTACCAGAGAATTAATTCTACCCATAACAATGCTATTGCATTGCTATGTAGTTATAAAACAAAAATTTGCGTGGGTGAAATTATCATAGAAAAGAAAATACATGGAGAAATCCGTAGCATAGAAGTGTGTTAAATAATTTTTAAGTAGCAAAAATTATTAAATTTCAAAATAATGGAATAAGAAGTAGACACAGATGCGGAAAAAAATAGGACATTGAATGAGATGTAAAAGAATAGAGAATAAAATGTAAATCCTCCACTACCATCTTCTATATTATTAAAGCTATAATTTCATTTCTAGCAATGCTTCGTGTGTTGTTGTAATTTACCTCTTCCACCATATCCCATACTAAGGGTAGAAGAAGGGGTTACTATCATTGACCCGATCACCATAGTCCTTTATCATAATCAGCCCTATAATTCTTCAATTATTTCCAACTCGAAACTTAAAATAAATATTACATATTTCATTCTGCCTTGCTAAGAGATTTAACGATATAAAGTTTTCCTCAATCCAATTTCTAGATCAAAAGATATGCGCTATTTAATATCCGACTAATAACCTCTTGCCATGTTTCTAGGCTCTACCACGTGGCACTCCATCTTGTCAATCGACAAGACGACAATTTTATCAGCTTTTCATGATTTGCATGAGTTATTTTCCCATCTTAGGACATAAAAATATTTTCCTTTTCTTTTTATCTTCTTAAGGGAAACACCCGAGATGACGTCACCGACAAAATCTACACGTTAACCAACGAGAAACTTCTCTATCTTGGAGAAAACCTCCTTCATATCCTCATCGCCACCCCCACTAATCCTTGAGATGACATCAACACACGCGAGATGATGTCACTCGCCATCAACCTATCCATGTGGCCTCATTTGGGAGAACCACGTGTCACCTAAACTTGGACCACTTAGCCCCATCAAAAGGCCATATCCTACTGCGATGTGTCATGCCACCATGGCGCCTACATCACCTAGGGTACATGTCTTGACCCCCTTTGAAAATATAATTTCCCATTATGAAATATTTTGGTTTTGGGTGTGAAAGCCTACTTTATCTTCTCTTTATTTATATAGGAATACCACGTTGGACCCCTTATTCTAATGGACAACATGAACACCGCCCATCATTTAATCTCCGTGGGGGTCCAAGGGGATCCAGGGGGTCCAAGGGGATCTGTGGGGGCGATGATGATTTTATGAGCCCCCCCCTTGCCCCCATGGCGGGGGGTTTCTGTGGGAAAGGTTTTGTAAGCTAAAAATATGTAAAATTGCTTGTAAAATATTTTAATTTAGTAGTCAATCTGGGCCATTCATTAGGCGTGATCATCCGACTAAAGAGAAGTTAGTATTGGCCTGTGGTTTTTTTCCTAGAAGGAAACCCTTGTTTTGTATGAGGGGTATTGTATTGTGGATGTGTATTGAGTGTATATTGTGAGAGAGAACAAGAAAGGGGAATGTGTGAGAGAGTAGAGGATATTACAATAGATTTGCTTCGTAGGTTGTGTCTTTCATTTGCCGGATAATAGAAATGAAGGACTAGCTTATTTCCGTGGATGTAACTCAAATTCACGAACCACATATATTTGTGCCCTTCTTGTTTGATATGTTATTTATGTGTTCCATTGCCTGTAATATATAAATTTTAACAACTATATAGAGCGAAGGTATATATTTAGCCGATAAACTTGCAGGAAAGAGGGGTTCCTAGTTCGAGCTTTTATAATGGAAGAAAATGGCAGGTTTAGGGTCGAGAAATTTAACGACCAAAACTACTAGCCGTGGAAGATGGCTGAGGTGAAGTACAATCTATATCGAAGATATATACCCACCATTGAGTGGAAAACGATGAATCCGTCGTGTATGACATACGAATAATGGGAGATTCTCGACATAAAGGCACTCGGAACAATACAAGCTTGTGCCTCCTCGGCGGCGTCGATAGCCTTAAATATTTTGGAAGGAAACAACAATGAGAAGCGTAATGACAACATTGTCAAAACTATATGAAAAATCCTCGACCTCAAATAAGGCATTTCTTATGAAACTTTTATTTAATATGAAGATGCTTTAAGGTGGATTTAAGGCTTTACCATTTAAATGAATTTAAATTACGCTACCAAGACATAAGTTCGTAGGGGTAAAATTTGATGATGAAGTTAGGGCTCGTTATTTCGTGTTCACACGTAAAGCTGGAATGGTTTATTATGGCTATTAGTACTCGTCTCCGGATCTAGTACTTTGAAGCGTTGATGATGTTAATGGTGCCATCCTTAGCAAGAAATGTGATGGAAAAGATCCGGTGAGACATCGAGAAATGCTTCTTTGGGTGCGTAGACTAGGGAAGAAAAATGGAAAGAGAAAGAGCCTGTGATATTACAAGGAATCAAGGAAAGGAATGATACAAGTCCAGACGGTGATACCGTGATGGAAATGTGGGAAGAAAGGACACACTCCGAAGAACACGTAAGTCCTTTTAAGGGAAAAGAAGGAGACACACAACAAGAAAACAATCATGACACAAATGTGACAGATGTATTACAAGACACTTCGATTATTTCTTTAGAAAATGTTATTGATGCTTTGTGGTAGATTCAAAAATTCCCAATCCATGCCACCGATAAGAAACATTTTCATGACTATGTTCAAGGAGATTTCCTGACGTTCATCCTGGTGATGATGAACCCCAGAAATCGTTGGAATGGGTAAAGTTCTTGTAAAATATCATAATGGAAACCAATGGTTATTAGCGAGGTAAGGTGAGTGTCTGTAATTTGAATAAAAATATGATTTCAACAAAGGTAAGTTAGGGCTTTAGTTGTGTGACAACTTTTCGTATACAAAATCTAGAAGGTCACAAAAGGAGCCTCGTAATAAAAGGAGAAAATGTTGGTACATTTTATTTATGCAATGCAGGCTTTAATTGCAACATGTTTTAACCTTCCGTCAGAGAAGATGCAACATTATGGAATTATAGGATCCGACACATGAGTGAGAAGGGATGAAGATTCTACTCTAAGAAATTGCTGCTGGGCGTTTGAAGAATATTGATTTGGATTTCTATGAGATTTTTTTTTATGGAAAATGTATGAGAGTCAAATTTCTTAGAGTTGGGAAAGAAAAGAAGAGGAAAATTAGAGCTACATACAGATGTATAGGGACCTGCTTAAGTATCATCTCTCTGACTCATTATTATGTTAGTTTTTTGATTATGATGCAACTAGAAAAAACTTGGATTTAATGTATTCAAAATAAATCTGATGTATTTGATACTTTCAAGAAATGGAAAGATTTGGCGGAGATTGAGGGTGAAATGAGTTGAAGTGTCTCGTATCAGATAATGGAGGTGAATATTGCAACAAAGAGTTTTATAAAATTGCTAGAGTATGAAATTGCAGAGAAGAAAATTCCAGGAACACCACAGAAAAATGGTGTGTCGAAAGGATGAACAATAAAATCAATAGGCATGAGATTTGATGCAAAATTGTCTTTATACCTTAAAGTACGTAGATACCGTCATGACGACAATGAGGGCCTTCAAGTTCCGGGATGATACATCTTAGGAGAGGCATAGACAAGTAAAATGGTAAATCCATCAGTATTTTTAATGCCTTTTGGTTGTGAGGCCTTTGTCCATATTAATAAAGAAAATAGAACAAAGCTTGAGGAAAGACCAAATAAATGTACTTTTATTGGATATAAAAGTTAACGATTTGGTTATCGTTTATATTATTATGAAAATCACAAAATCATTAGAGCAAGAGATGTAATATTCAATGAAAAGGTCTTGTATAAGGATCAGCTTGAAAAGAAATAGGAAAAAGAAAACAAAGAATACACGCTCTTGATGAGAGATCATATAGAAAAAGTAAAGGTGCCCGAAAATAATAATAATCAATAAGCCGCCCACAACAACAACAACCGCCACAACAACCGTCAAAAACCTCAAACACTAGAAAGTGGTGTCGAAGATATACTATGGAAGGTGGTCTCATGAACGATATTCTTCTTCATTATATTTGTATTGTTGGCTGATTTTAGTGAAACTCATCGTTAAGAAGAAGCAATGTAGGTAGACACCAGAAGAGATGGAAGCTAGCCATGAAAGAAGAGATGGAACTTAATACATAACTAGACTTGGGACTTAGTCAAAGGTTCGCAAAACAACACTGCACAAATGGGTTTACAAAGTTGAAGGCAAGAAGATGGAGGAAAAAAAAGGTACAAAGCTGACTTGTGGTGAAGGGTTTTCATGTATCAAAGTTATAGACTTTGATGAAATATTTTCCTGTTGTTAAAATGACTTCAATCAGAACTATTTGAAGTCTTGTAGCAAACAGTAATACTTACCTTGAACAATCGTATGTGAAAGACAACCCTTAATCATGGAGATTTGAGAAGAGATCTACAAGTAGAAACCAAAAGGATATGAGGTCAAAGGGAAGAAAAATTAGTGTATAGGTTTGAAGAAGAGCTTCGTATGGCTAAAATAGGCTCCGAGAAATTGGTATCTAAAATTTGACAAAGTTTATGTCTCAATGGGCATATATTAGATGTCGTCTCGATCATTGTGTTTTTCATTTGAAAATAAAAATGACATGAATATATTATATTGTTATTGTATGTAGATGACATTTTGTTATGGTCTAACATGCAGAAATAAATGTGTTTCAAAGGAAAATTGGCAATTCATTTGCAAAGAAGGATTTGGGAGCGTAAACAAATCCTTGGTATGAGAATAACTAGGACAAGAAAAAAATCGCAAATTAACATTGTCTCAATGAGTACACAAGCAAAAGGAAAGATTTAATACGCACAATGAAAACCAATTGGTACACCTTTGGATAGCCATTTCAAACTTAGTAAGGAGATGTGCCCAAGACCAAACAGAAGAAATGGATTATATGTCTAAATTTTCATATGCATTAAAGGGCTGGAGGCTTAATGTATGCAATGGTCCGTACAAGGCTCGATATTGCACATGCAATGGGAGTTTTAAGTAGTTAAATGACAATCCAGGAAAATAACAATGGATGGTAGTGAAATGGATTCTCACATATTTGAGAGGTATCACAAATCAATTATTATGATTTGGTGGTTCAAACATTTCTCTACGGATATGTTGATGCATATATGGTAGGTGTATAGAGATAACATAAAGAGCATTACAAGGTATGTATTTACAAGAGGTGGAACAACTATTAGTTAGGTTTCAAAAATGCAAAGTGTTGTTGCACTTTCAACAACATAAGTGCAGTATGGTTGGGTTGCCACAAAGGCTAGTAAAGAAATGATTTGGTTACAAAGGTTTATGGATGAATTGCAAGAAGGTGAATGTGAAGGTTATACAAGACAACCAAACAACATATTCATCTTGCAAAGAACTCAACATTTTATTCCAATAATAAACACATACATCTAAAGTACCATTTCATATGGTCGTGTTGGGAAGATGGACAATTGAAGCCGGAAAAGATACACACTAGCCGTAATTTTGCGTATATGTTAACAAAAGTTGTGAATTCAGGGAGAAACTGGGATTCACTAAGTTTCAAATTGGTTCAAGTATGATGATGAAGATGAGAAACAACTAGGTCCAAAGTAGCGTCATTGTCCAACAAGTTAAGTAGCAAGGGAGTTTATACAATCAATTCCCCATGGGAGAGATTGTTGGGTGTGAAGTTTACGTCTCTCTGCTCTAGGATGTATCGCCGTGTTGGACCCCGTTCTTAATGGGGCGACAACGCCATCCATCGTTTAATCACTCGTCGTGGGGGTCCGTGGGGTCGACGATGATTTTTGAGTGAGCGCCCCCCCCGGCGGGGGGGGTTTTGGGGGAACGAACTCCGAAGCTAAAAATATATGTAAAATTGCCTTGTAAAATATTGTAATTTAGTAGTCAATTTGGGCCGTTCATTAGGTGGATGATCTGACGATAGAAGTTATGTTTAATGTAGGGTTTTTTTTCCATAAAGGAAACCCCTCATTTTATATGAGGGTACTCCGTATTTCGACCGTACTGAGTGTATATTCCGAGGGAGAACTAGAAAGGGGGACTCTCGTGAGAGAGTAGAGGATATTGCGTTGGATCTGTCAGAGGTTTTGTCACTTCATTTTGTTGGATAATAGAAAGGAAGGACTAACTGCTTCATGGACGTAACCCAAGTGGGGTGAACCACACATATCTCTGTGTCTCTCTTTTTATATGTTATTTATGTGTTTGTGCTTTTGCATAATTTATGTGTTCCATTGCTCGTAATATATAATTTTTCTAAGATTTTAAATTTCATTGGTTTATCCATCCCCGAGGCTCACATTTATAATTTAACCATTGCCTATTGGACTTGCCTCCTATATACCTTCGTCTCTTATTTGAAACTCATTACGCGCAATTGAAAACCACATAAAAGTAGAGGTCCCAAGACCCTGGTGTCCCGATATAGGAAGCCATCTCCATCTATTGTTGACCCTTATTTCGTCTCCTTCGACACATATATTGGCTTGTCGCTTGATAGTGAGATATGATTATATAAGTGGGTTTAATTATAGTAGTAAGCACCTCCAACACTCGCAGTTTCGCTAGCCTCCCGAGATTTGAATTATATGGAAGGGATATCCTTCGGAACTTTGATGCCTATGTGTCAAGGTATATATGCATGCGAGTATATGACCTATGATATTAAATTGATAGGGTCGTCTCTCTAGATCTTGAATATATGAATAAATATCGAGGCTTATCCCTCCCGATTTTTGCAACACTGCCTAGCCTACATACATATACACAAACACACACACACACACACACACAAAGAGATATATATACACACATAGAGCTACCATTGATGAGATTTACAATTATTTACCAAAACCTATTATGAAGATCTACTTCAATGCAATAATTTAGTTAAGAACAAATATTTAAACATCTCTTTTCTACTTAGGAAATTTTAGACTAATTTTCGAGCTCATATTAACACAAGAGGTTCATACTTAGCTAAAAAAAAACGTGAAATTAGTGAGATTCAAGATTATGAAGCAAACACATGAATAAACCATTCCTCATAAATTACGCCGGGGAATCAACATTACATATTCATATAGGAAATCACATTCCAAGATTAGCACATTTAACATTTTGATAGCACAAAATATACAGATAATATCTAATTTCACAAGAACATAAGTGGACACTTATCTTATGAAGAAGTCACAACCGAGGTTGGGACTTCAACTCTCCACCAAACTTTAGATTGACCTACGTTGTAGTCTTCCTTGTAACCATTCACCCCAGCAAGATTTCGTAGCTTGGTGGCATTGTTGTTGGGCAATTTAATTATTAGTTAAATTATTTGTCAAAACTCCAGTGGTTTGTGAACTCTGAAGTATACTTGCACAATAATGTTGGGAATAAACCTTTAATTTTAAAAGGGAATCCTAATCTATTGAAATAAATGAAAAAACTAAATAAAACCTATTCATGAAAAATGTCTAAGATGAGTATGCACACACTTTAATTTTAAAAGTCTCAAATTCAAAACTCAGAAATAAATTTTATAACCTATGAAATTGAAATGAAAGTAAACTTACTGTATTGGCATGAAAATATATATATTCTAGTGACACGAAAAGCAAAGCTATTTTACTAAAAAAAGACAAATTTATTCTAATGACTTGAAATTAATTTTTAATCTAGAAAGAAGCAAGTCCTATACTAAGAAAACATCGAATTTTTAAACTATGAAATTTAAAGGCAACTTATTATGAAAGTAGTGTGAGATCAATTTAAATTACTAATGTGTGCATTGTCAAATTAGAATAATTCACGAGTATATATCAAACAAATTGAAAATAAACGAATCTATGAAATGAGAGCATTAACGCTAACCCGCAAAAGAACATAAATGAAATGAACATGAAAGAATCTAAACAATGCATATATTTGAAAGACTTTAAAAAGAACATAAAGAAACAAAAAAAAATTAAAAATGTATTCTAATACATCCCATACTCATTAGGTGGCCATCCCAAAGTGCATGAAAGGTGGAAAGGATAGAAAATGACATCAAACACCAAATGAAAGCGTATCCATATCAAAGTGAGCCATAATGGTATTCATTACATCAATCATAAGCATAGTGTCAATCCTTAATATCCAGCCCCATATTAGCATGATCATAGCTCCCACAACTATTTAGTACCTTTTAAGAGGAGTAGACACTCCTATTTATACAAAAGATATGATAACTAACTCATAATGTACATCCACAAATCTCTCCTAGATCCACAAATATCTCAGTGGTTACAAATCCATGTGTTAACATCTATCAATTAGCATCTCTTCATATCCTCTCATAAATATCTCCTAGCTTTGATATGATACACTTATGAAAAAATCCATGATTCTTCTCCATAAATCGTGTTTACCAAGGATCTCAAATCTTCCTCAAATCTCCAAGAGTTTCTGAAGAGGAAAATTGAATTTGAGTTTTTGGAGGCAAAATACGACTATCTTGGAATCTCCAAATATGCCTACACATGTCACAAAAACTCATCCAAATTTTATATATAAGTGAGTACATGTTATTTTTCTAATATTTAGCCACAAATTCACTCAAAATACCTAAATAAATGCATTGAAAAATTATATGCCTAAACCCATATTTTGTCTTAGTGCATGGTTATCATAGCTACAAAATATGGAAAATTATGAAGCAAAGAAAGAAAAAGAGGTGGAATGAATGATATTTTGGAGGTCAACATTCCCCTAACCGAATATGTTGCATGTCCTCATGAAAATTTCCATCGATTATCATGGATTGTAGCCTTTTATGAGGTAGAAGATTGTCATTTTCTAACTTTGAGATACTTCTTCAAGACTTGCCATCTTTTGAAAAATCTTCTTTATTTGAAAGATATCTAAGGGTCAACTCTTATGGTTGTTTCTTGTGCGTAAACCATAACTATTTGAAGTGTTCGTTCTGTGTGACAACTCTCTTTCTTTATTCTTCATCTGCTGTACAAAGAATGCATAAAGAATGTATTCAAAATGAAGATCTATTCATATACATATTAATTAATCCTTCTCATAGTTTCAAAATCTTTTACAAACACATCCACCTTTAGAGGACAAAAATAACAACATTAAGTTGGGAGAATCATGTTGGTAAGAATGTATGAGGTTATGGAATATGGAAATGAAAAATGGTAATGAATATCCTCCCCCAAATTAAAGGTGCTTTCTTTTTACTTTGAAAATGAGTGAAAGAAATGGTATGAGAAATTTTCCTAAATACACATATTTTAGCATTCAAGGAATTAATGATTAAAGATTAGAAAACAACATACTTTCACATACCCTCGAAAAGTAAATAAGCTATGCATGTGTGTGAGATCTTGGATGTTGCCATTACCGGATTCAGTGGAATGCGAAGTGAAAGAATCTGATCTTCTTCTTCTTCTTTGGTTGCATAAATAGTGGATGAAATCTTGAAAGTGGAATATTTGTGCCTTCTTATTGCCGGAACTTTGTTAACTTAAAACTTCAATCTTGATTTATTGGAACACCGTTGCAAATCATAAAATCATAGTCTTCATTCATATCCGCATCGTGGCATAACTTTTTCCCATGAATGAATTTTTTTGATGTCGAACATAGACAGATATTGTTGGATTACCAACCATTAATGAATGGCCGATAACCAAATAATTTTAAACTACCCACTATTAATTTCACGAGAGTCAAGATGCTCGAGTCCATTTTATTAGGTATAAATAAATAAATGAGTTGGAGTCGAGTCAATTTAAAAGATCCAAAAAATATGGGAAATTGATGTATTCCCACCGTTTATTGGCAATAAAACTTTCCATTAAGGCATGCAAGCCTCAAGGTACTAAAAAGAACTCTAGTATTTGCAACCGTATAATGTGCTTAAGCCATACAAACTTGCTGTGAAGGAAGGCATTAATGAATCCCCCATCATTTAACACGAGTATAAAACAATGATTTAGATGAACATAGACGAAAGATTTTCATTTATGAAGCACGCTTTATTTTGCAAAAGGAAAAGGAAAATGAGGCAAATCAACATTTTACGTGATCTCAATGACTTTGTTCATGGGTTATGGATGAAATGTAAGTGAGCGTAAAGTGTGAAATTTGCAAGGAGAAAAATGGTTTTGTAGTCATGATATAGTGATTGTGAAATGAAATTCATAGATGCACTGTAGTTTAGAAAGAGGAAAATGAATGAGTAGCAATTACATGAGGGACATGGACTTAACTTCATGTTCTTCGAAAAGAAATTGGTTTTTGGAAACCACTTGTGCATAGATTGATCTTCTTGATCTTCCGAAACTGCAAATCTGCAATAAAACATAAGATCTTCTAAGGAGAGAGGTGATCAATCTCTTTTCATACGATATATACACAAAAAATTCATAAATAGTGCCAATAACACAATTTCAAGTAATTTATGAAAATAAAATGAAAGCCACTTTTACATGTCGTAGCGATGCATCTCGTGACTACCCGTTAGTATTTTGTTGATAATTTTCTTTGTTTGATGCCAAATTTTAGTGATTCAAAAACTAGGTTAAAAAATCATATTAGAAACATGTTTTAATGATTTAATGTTTTTTCCAAGTGTAATTGCTACAAAATCCATAAAAAACCATTTTTTGATTGTTTTGAATGCTAATAAAACTATCCCATCACATAGTGCTCATCGAGATCTTTCCAATGACGCTTCGAATCACCTCAAACAAATTGTCATATGAGAAGTTTATGACTGTTTGAAGTTTTAGTAAACAATAAAAAATAGGATGCATGGGTGACACGGGCAGCACCAGATTTCCATCTCGAAGCTTCCGAAAGTGCCATGTGGTTGCACGGATTCTGGATGTGGACATTGACTTGGTACGCTGATGTGGATTGCCAACTAGATAGGGTGACCAATAGGCAATGACTTCAAGGACATACACCATCGCCATTCTACCACGGACCAATCCATTATCACCACGTGGCAACGAAATTGTCGCTTAAGGATTTTCAAATTGCTAAGTGTCACCCGTAAAATTCGAAGTGATTCCTTGCCAAAAGTCAAAATACTTTAACATTGAACCAAACAACTAAATTATAAAATTTTGTGGAAATTAATAATACGGAAGTTTAAATGTTAATAATTCGACCAAAAGAAACGTTGCAGTCTAACAATACCACAAAAAAGGACGAAATTACAGAATGGATCCCGTGAGATCTCTAGCAAACAAATCTGAACAACCCGGCTTTAAAATAGGCACATCATTTTCTCTAAATCACACACACTGTTTTATTCAATTCGAATTTTCCTTCATCTGAAACACCACCGTCATTGAATAAGTCCGGGCTATCTTGAGCACAATTATGAGTTTGGAGCTTGACGAGAAGTACACTAAAAAAAAATTTATTCACAAGTTTGCATTGAAGCTGGAGTTTGAAATTGCAATTCAACGTTGGAAAATAAAAATGCGGCTTGGCCTGTTCAAATGAGGGCGCCAGTTTATTGTTTAAGCAACGACACCTACATCGTTCACTTATATACTTGACTTGGTTGTTTTTATGGTCTTATTTTATTTAAAGCCCATCTTTATGTTGTTTGTTTTAATGGTTTTTCTTATTATTATATCGGTCGCCGGCAGGTATAACACATCAAGTTTTTTTTTGATAGTGACATTGATTCACCCGCCAGTTAAATTTTTTTATGCTCTTTACCTAGTTTAACTTTAATTATGTTTATTATTTGTTTATTTCTATTATTTAAATTTATTTATCTAATTTTTCATTACAATACTTAACATGTTATTGGAAATGCTTTGCAACTACCGACTCGCTGTACCTGTGGACGAGTGCATCATTCTTGAGTTCCTACAATAATACAAATGTATTTTGAAGTTATACCATCAAATCTTTTGTTGTACATGATGTACCGTCCCACCACCGACTATTTCTATACAAACAAATTCGCACCCATGGGAATATGACTGCCATTTAATAATCTAACGAAGTCATAGGATTATGCTTAAGTACAACTAAGGTGTGAGTATTCATCGTATCTACAACATTACCAATGACCTCAAGCAATGTAAAATACACCGTGTCATGAAATTATGCTATCGTAGCAACAATGAAAGAAAAAGAATATTTTTCTCAAAAGAATTAGAAAATAATTTAAAATATACATTATACCAACATTGACTCTATGCAAGAATGACAACGATTAAGATCACGTAGAAATCGCTCTTCTGTGACCTATAGTTTGTTATTATTATTATTATTATCGATAGTTGGGTAATCCTTAAAACCCCAATGTTTTTATGGCCACAAATTTTATTTTAAATCTTTCAATTTGGGTATACGTGACAAGAAATTTTCACAAATATAATTCTATAAATTCTCAATGACATTTTAACAAATATAATGTATTCTATATATTCCATGTTTAAAAAAATTACTTCTATAATGTATCAAAAATATTAAAACTAGGTTTATATGGTCCAATGTTTTGTTTCATGTATAATTATATGTCACGTATGATTTAAAATTGGGGCCATGCTTCTTCCTTGGGCCAAGCCTTAGATACTCTCTAAATTTCGTTGTGTAATAGTAACAATGGAGATTCAAAGCACTTGCTCAAACATTGAATTAAAACAAATATCAACTTACATCATGGCTCATCGGAGGTGATTAATATGCTTTGATTTATTGGGTATATAACTCTAAATATGAGAGTACTTCTATTATTTATGTTACTCTAGTTCCGATTTAAAAGTATTTTGACTAGATCATCACACTTCCATTATAAATATTGATTATTTATAACTAGATAATGATAAATTTAATTTATGTCATCAGGATAATTACTATAGTATGTATTTATTATTAAAATTGTATATAACAAATTGTAAAGTTTTTCCAATACTAATAACTTTACACTCGGCTCGCCTCGAATGCATGTTTGCTAGCTTCTCTCGAGTTTGCTTATATTGGTTTCGTTAAGGTTTCGTCATCCAATTTTGACGATACTTAATTTAATGCCAGCGTACTTATTGATATTGATGTTTACAATATCGCTTAGAAATTTCCTATAATTTAATCGATGAAATTATGAATCATCATTGTGCATTAAATAAATAAAATATAGGATTAAATAAATATAATAATACAAGCATTAAATAAATATGGTACATGTTTTTAACATTTTCAATGGTTGGATCATTGCATTAATCTAGGGCAGGAATAATATTGAAACATGTGGTTTTACATTGTTATATTATAATCTCTAATCATGAGGTCCGCATCCGTTATTTCACAAAATCAAGTCGTGCATGCCACAAGTTGCTACTCTCGATCTCATAATGACAATTTTTCTACACCTCAAATTCTCGCTAATTGCTAGTGCATCTTACGTTTCTAATCCTTTGTTTATTTTCGTATGCGGGAGTTCTTATATGCCACTTTGTTTTCGGGCGATATGAAAAAAAAACGTTGATTGATTTATAAAAATATTATCAAATGTAAATTCATATGTTGTGTAGTTGATCGTCGTTATCATCTCACGTAGTATTTTCCTCTTTATTTTTTTTAAATTTTCTAGTTTTCAAATCACCGTTTAAGTGTTTTGTTGGTCTTTCTCATTGCTTTTATAAGCCTTGATAAAAAAATATGACTTTTCCCTATGTGCAACAAGTAGTTGAAGGTATCGTGAGGAAGTTGTGCATTTAGCTTACCCGTGGATTGTGTGTGGCCGGAGCGAAAAAATTGTTGCTTCTCGCGTGGAAGTCCCGAGACTGGCATGAGCCACTGTCTGTAGTCCTGGCTGAATCATTTGTGTGTATTTGTTGCTGAGGGTTTGCAATAAATAGGTTAGAAAATGAAGTTTTGTATTATAGCTATTCAGATAGAAATAAATAATGAAGACAAAAAAAATTGGATCTTTTGGTAACTATTCACTAAAACATCGAGGACAATGTGTATTTTATTTACTTCATTTTTAGGTTGGGATTTCAATCTCTTGGTCATTTTTTCTCGTTTCGACATGCTAATGCTTTGTTTGAAGACCAGAATGTCTACATGACTTAGCTTCTAGACTATAAGTTTAGATATTTTGTTTAACGTCTATCCTTCTCCCGTAAACGAGGAAGCAGGTTTTTGAGGTTGAATTTAGCCCCCTTTTTTCTCAAACTGCCGCCATAAATGTGGACTAGCCCATTCGACCCAAATTCGATGGATTCCGTGCAGATTAGCGAAAATTGGGTGCTCCCCGGTCATCCCGAGCGAGAAAATGCTCGCTCAAATGCCACGTGAGACACTCCCTGCCGCCCGGTCACATGGGATGAGAATTTATATCGGGCCGGGAGCGTAATAAAATATTGAATCAACTTCACAAAATTTAAAGTTCCGAGTCGGCCTCGTAATTATTTCGATGTACCTACTTTTTCGTACACATTTCCACCTTTAACCCTGTGAATAGAGTAAAGCAAAGAAGGAAACAACACCCCGCTTGGAAATTTGTCAAGGTAAGTCCCTTTGCTGTGAGAATACAGAGATAGGATCAAACATCTTCCTCTTTAATGTAGAATTATAGGTGGTCACTAGAGCGAATTATAGGTTGTCGTTGCACTTCGTTATAGCCTGGGGAGTTCTAGACTCGTGCTTCCGCATGTATGACGCCATAGTTGGTAAATGATAAGTAATGACTACACACAGCATACGTACATACACACACACACACACACACACGAAAGTAATGAATATATGTAAATTAAAGAAAAACCAAAATGTTTGTAGAGACCCTAGTTGTAGATAAAAACTAAGAAAGTCCAAAAGAAAAAAATAAATTCTAAATAGAAGCACATACCTCGCAAACTCAATTGCTAAAAGCCTCATCATTTCCAATATAATATTATAAATTCATATGGAGAAAAAATTCTTTCATCATGAGCAAGTTCAACAATTGGGTGCCCCATTTTCTTCTTATGCATGTCCATAAATGCATCCGCAATTTATCAAGGATGGTCACCAGGTTAAAAAATCTTCAAAATCAAAATGAAATTCCAACACCCGCGAATAAAAGAGGGCAAAAAGTGAGAATTACCAAACAACTCACCAAGCATACAATTGGACTCGGCACCTCGAATCCATGGTCCACTATGATCACCGCATCATGCCTCAAAACCCGATCGCTTCGCCTTCCCCTACTAGAAAGTACCATTGCTCGATGGGCATTCATAGAAATAAATTTAAGCTCTATTGATCTTGACCTTAAGTTGTTAGATGGAAAATACCTTGGTTCATCCAATAGGAGGCTGGCCTCATAGACCGAATTTGTGTTGTCCTCGAGTTACCGTGAATTACGTAGTGTCAATGCTTCGCATTTACTTCATTAAAAACAAAATCATTTCATCATTAAAACCGTAGAAACCAGACTTAGTACTTACCAAAGTGGAGCATAAATAGAACTTAGTAACATAATCCCGTGATTAAGCAAGCCGAGACAATGCCTTATCCCCGCAACCCGTTAAAAATATGGATTGTTTTGCAGACCGCAAGGCCGTAGAGGTTATTGTTGCATCAACCTAATTTGCTTTCACCCGTTGAATTATTTTGTTTGAATGAATGATGCACGAACAAGTTAATAACATCACATATACTTCTCTTACCAGTAACTGTTAAATGACACATTGCAGCATGTTAATCCCGATATCCTCTCTTTCTTTCTTGCCTCCCGCTCTCCGACAAAATCACACGACCCGATTCAAAGAAAATTCACATTGAATCTGGATTCAGTTGATTAAGCTGGTGTGTCGTATCTCAACAAATGGAATGATATGGATCGACACATTGCTTACCACGTGTGCCATAGCCAAAGCGACTTCTTGCAGCGCCATGTACAATGGTTCCACATAGAAAATAAATCTTGAATAGAGGCTATGTGTATGTTACAAATTTTGGATGTCACGCTCGCCTCGAAAATCAAAGTTATGGTGAGATCATGAGCATTCCACTCGAATGTTATTGTTTTGTATAAAGAACATCCCCGTTTTCCATAGTAAAATGTCAATAAGCTCAAAGCCGTAAACAACGTGTCAACTTACCAAGAAACAGGATGTAGTGTGCAATGCTTGGTGAACGAAGGCTTCCTTGCACATTAAAAATAAACTCGATATTTAATTTTCTTTATGTAATGTTAAATGCTGAAGTTCTTAATCGGAACCATGACATTCCCTCTCCCTTAATTTGGAGAATGAGGTATGCTACTTTATTAAGAACGCTAAATGAATAGGCAATAACATAGTAGTATTATTTTTTTTTTAAGTATAATTAATTTTATCAAGAATCTCAAACAATCGCACTAATCTTATATTAAATGGAAACTAATTTCTTCCCAAAGTCTACAACGTGAAGTGACCAATTAACCAGAATAGCCCTACTCTAATGCCACCGTAGGGATAATGCATTGGGTTTTTGGTTAAACCTATATTACTTTGGCTTTAATTTAAAAAAATTAAAAATTTTTAAAAGTTTAACATTAGAAATTAGAAATTATTATTATTTTTAAATAATTTAATTCTTTTTAAAAATTTGATTGGCTACTTCCGCTGAAATGTTATTGCAAATTACCTCGTGGTTCACGACTACTTAGTAATTTTTCTCATCATGGTGTCGTGCTAATGGATTGTGTTTTGTAATGCATCAGGCGTATCAATAAAATCCATTGCCGAAAAGGATTAAAATGCTATTGCTGTTTCCGTCCTTGGTGAATGTTTTTCGCGATTGCCTTTACTTCGACAAAGAAAAGGGCCCCAAAGATAATATTTAAATGTAAAACTCCTCGCCACAAGTCTTGCCGCTTCATTTTCCTAATTCTTCCACTCAAGACCGTATTTTCATTCTATAAACACGTTATATGGAAATTTCATTACACTCATAAATTAAATTATAATAATACTAATTATTATAATAATTAATCATGTATTTATTATCAAGGCAATTATAATTTTTTTATTTAAATGTTGTTTTTTAACGTAAGTGATGTAACTATAAAATTTTTACATTTTTTAATTAAATATTGATTTTTTTTTTTAAATGTAGATTTGATTTTTTTTTTTTACGTAGGTGAAGTAAATATAAAATGCAAATATAATTTTTTTACATTTTTTCCTATTTATATTAGGTAGCTAATGTAAATATAAATTTTATTTTTATTTTTTACTTATATATTGATTTTTTTAATGTAAGCGATAAATATAAATTTTAACTATCCCTACCTAATAGGTTTTTGAATAAATTTATTTCTTAAAGCAATTAAATATGTTATATAGTATATAAATATATTGTAAAGTTATTGATTAGGTTGCCCAATTAATACATCTTCACACGCTCATAGTATGGTACTTCCAAGGAGGTATAGTACATTGGTATGGTATATGGCATAGTTTATTTCTAAAGTATCTATCTTACTACTACATATTTTTCACTAAAGAAATATTGCATGTGATGTGTAGTTCAAGCTTGGTTGATAATAAAATTATATAATTTTTTTCTACAAAATAAAAACCATTTTCTATTATAATTTTTTTTCACAAAATAAAAATCATTTTCTATTATAGTATTTTGAGGAATTTAGCTAATTTTCACCTTTCCTCAATTCATACTTAATGACATCACATTTTCTTATACTTTTGAAAGAATAATAGTTAATAATATTTATATAATTCAAATGATTAATGTTTATATAAATTATTAAAAAACAAATTTCTATATAATCAAATTTTTTATATCTATGATTAATATTATAAATTAAATTTTATATTCGTAATAAATTTATGTAATTAGATAAATATAAATATATCAAAATCTATAACAAATAATTAAATGCGTATTTATATATTTATAAAATTTAATAATACAATCAATTATAACTTAGAATTAATCTAATTATATAATATTTTAAATTTTAAAATCTTTATATTTCATTGTTTTTATTTCCATTGCATCATTTTAAAATTTTAAGAAGTTTAATAATACAATATCAAAATCACAATGTATAACTAAATGCAAAAAATATTATTTTACAAGATTTAATCGAATTAGCTAATTTTCACCTCTCCTCATTTCGTACTTCATCACATCATATTTTCTTACACTTTTGAAAGAATAATAATTAATAATATTTATAATTCAAATTAATAATATTTATACAAATTATTAAACAACAAATTTCTATATAATTGAATTTTTTTGTATCTATGATTAATATTATAAATTATATTCTTTATATTCATTAAATAAATTTATGTAATTAGATAAATATAAATATATCAAAATCTATAACAAATAATTAAATGCAAAAGATGTTATTTTACAAAATTTAATAATATAATCAATTATAATTTAGAATTAATCTAGTTATATAATATTTTAATTTAAATATTTATATTTTATTGTTTTTATTTCCATTTAGCTATCTTAAAATTAAAAGTTTAATAATACAATATCAAAACAAATAACAAATAATTAAATAAATAAAATATTATTTTATAAGATTTAATAATAGAATCCATTATGATTTAAAATTAATCTAACTATATAATATTTTAAAATTTAAAATCTTTATATTTTACTATTTTTTATTTCAATTTAACTATGTTAAAATTATTAATTAGTTCAAATTTGACATGGATGTCTAACAAAGTTCAATGAAAACTAAAATGTGTAATTGAAGTCAAAAGCGTATATAAGATTTAAAATTTGACCTCATAAATCCCTTGTGTTTTCCAATGAATGGATTCTAGCGAGTAATATTGATCCCCTTCTAAGCTCCATTTCCCCGTTGCCAACACTTTTAAAAATTGATGTTTTACTTAATAACAAGGGACAAATTTTAATAAATAATTCACTTTTCCAACTCAAAAACAATGCATGGAGTAACCTTTTCAAGTAATTCTAAATTGCAATTAAAAAGAAAAAATGACAAATAATACAATAGGAAATACAATGTCTTGTTTTTCAAAATTTTATTATTTTACTCTAGAGTAATTGGTTTCTATAATTCAACTTCTAGTATTGCTTACTCTTCGCCTAGTTGATTTCTTTGATAGTTTAATCAGTTGTGTTTTTTTCTTGATGTTCTAGCAAACCTAGGTGCCACTTCCCCCGCATTGAGCAAATCTACTAATTTGGAATGATCGAATGTGGTGTCATTGAAATTTCACAAAGTCTTTACAACAAATCATAAGAAGAAGAAGTCAGCACAACAACCAGGGTTCTAGAGAGACAAAGCTATGGAGAAAACAACTCGGTGGATACTTTGCATGTAGACCTCATATCAAGTGGTTTAGATGTAGCTTCAAATGGTGCAAATGTTGTTGTTGTATGCATCACCTTTGTTAATATGCAAAGAACAATAGGTCATCATCGTAAAAGACCAACATTATTTGTGTTGTTCAAATGAAAAAATTATCTCATCACGAAGGGTCATCCGAGCGAAGCAAAGAAGAAAACAAGCAATGAATATCAAATGTAGACATTATAGCAAATCGTATAGATACGACTTCATACGTACAAATAAAATACAGTATACAATATCTTTATTAATGTACATAAAATAATCAAGCTGTTGTCAAGGATCTTCATAGAACACATTTATTTGTCATTCAAATGAATATTTTGTCTTATCGTGAAAAGTGGTGTAAGCAAGAACTTTTCAAAATATAGTGCTAAAATTAGTACCTATTATATTCAGCTATCTTCGCACATTGCTTTAATACAATGATTTGCAATTGCATACTTTGCTAGCGTAAACTTGCAACTTGCATAAGGCATGAATGCTTTGTTATAATGAAGTTGATGCTCATATTTATGTTGAATAATACATTCCGATCAACAAGTAATAAAGTTATTGTCATCTTACACATGAAACAATATATATTTCATGTTCTAAAAAACAAAACAATTCTCTAAATCGAAACTTTTTTTGTGAAACATGTTGCCGCCTTGCATGCTATTATGCCATGGTTCATATGTGAGTGTAGATACGGATCAAGGAACCGTATTCTAAGGTGTTTAGAGATACATTAATAAGTTAATCTAAAGTAATTACAAGTGTGTTATTCAACTATGTGATTAATTTTATTATATAATAGATTATAGAGGCACAATTTACATAATAAACATTGTAAAATCACATATGTATAGAAAATTTCCATATTTTATGCTACTTAATAGCACGTAGTACATTTTACTAATCAAAACACATTCAATGTAAATTTCACGTGGCGTGTTCTTTGTTTTGCAAAGGATACTTCTAAAATACAGAGGTCCAAGATAGGATCTAAGTTACTTGCAACTTTGCTTCTCTTATTTTACTGTTTTGAAATCAAAGATACAATATAATAGTAAAACTAGTATTTTGTGCTAGTAAACATTATCATAGAGATATATTCAATAAAGAAAAAAATATTATAGAAGCTCTTCTCATCTTTGAGGAAAAAAAATCTAAGATACATAGTACTTAGTAAACAAATCACCATATGAATTTGAAAAATAAATACATAGAAAAAAATGGTCGAAATCATAGACATTGAAAACTACCATCCAGCAAAAAAACATCGCATAGATACTAATATTGATATCGTTTTAATGAACCATAGTCTCTTTAGACTACAACAATTTGCATATACTCCTGGAGATTGTTTTTTCAATGCATTTGAAGTGTTTTTGCACTTTCGTTACTCATCTATTGAATTGCCCAATGGAATAATAGACCATTTTCTCAATTTTCTACAGCGAAATGACACAGAGGCAAAAGAATCATACCAATATGAACTAGATCCTGTCATGTTATATCAACTTCATGGAATTCACGATGTTGACACATACCTTCGTAGAATGCGTTTTTCTGCATCTAATAGAAATTTCCAATCTGAAAGAGGCCTATGGGGAGACACATTTTGCATACGGTGGCTATCAAAGTGGTTGAACATACCAATTGGAGTCTGGTCGCTAACAATGAAAACAAGGTATTTGTTCTTCAACCACGATATAGATACAATTCCACTAAACATTTTATTTCATGATACAGATCCCATTAGTGGACATTTTGAACCCCTATTATACAAAATATTATGTAGATGCAACTTTGTACCAAATTATTCCTTGTCACCTCTTTGCAAATATCTTGAAAACCATTATGAATCTGTTGTTCATGAAATGAAAATTCATGGATTGCATATAGAAAAAACAACTATGTCGAAATGTGCTAATAGCATGTTTACTGCAATTTGTCATTTAATAGCACCTGAATTTGATGAAAAATCTCTCAAAATCTACATTGTCCAATCTTTTTGCAATGCACTAATGTCTAGAAGCAACGATGCATTGAATTGTATAGAAAAACACTTAACAAATGAAACTATACAAAGTCAAACAATGGTTGCAGGCTGGCAACAATACCTAATTAATATGGCAATGCCATATGAAAAAGGAGGAGTTGAGGGAACATCATTTTGCTTCCAATGGACATCGATCATATTTAATGTAAACATACAAATAATGTTCATTTACCAGTAAAACCATTGTAAATTACTACCAATCAAAAACAAATTTCAACCAAACATAAAACATATTATCATTTGATACAAGTACATCACACATTCATTATGAACCATTACTATCAAATCAAAATACAAATCAGTGCAATTTGCAACATATAATAGTACAAATGCACGAAAACACCAATAATAGAATAAACTTGCGCAAATTGAAACAAATGATACGTACAAATGACCCAAATAAAATTGGACAAAATAGAAATAAAATAGCAGATAAAAATTGCTCATCACGAAAAAGTACTCCCATAGAAATTTACAAACGACAAATCGAAGACACACCAAAAACCAAATGTCCAATATGTAAGACATTGCAATTTCAAAAGAACATCTCAAGCATTGGAGTTGAATTAGAAAAAATGTACATAAACATATCTAGAAAATAGAAGACATTGCATTTAAATATGATTTGTGGATCTTGCAAAACAGCACTTGCGAATGCAAATTTGCCTCGCTTTGCAACACCTGAACAAATAAGACGTAACAAGCCATTGCAAAATATAACAAGACTTTCAGAACTTGAGGAAAGACTTGTTGCATTGAGAATTCCCTTTGCACAAATAAGACAATGTGGGAAAAAGCGATCACAAATGGGCTTAACTGGTTCAATAATCAATGTACCTGTCCAGATGGACATTGTCCAAAAAGCATTGCCACAATTCATAAACAATACAATCACAATTGCTATTGCATTAAGACGGTGACTAGAATACAAGAATGCATATCAAACAGGAAAATTGTGTGTGCATATTGTCATGAGAGCACTTAAAGAACTATGTTCTTGAAATTTGTATAAAACTGAAAACATTTCCATTAATAGCAATTGGAATCATATACTTGAATTGGAAAATAAAGGTAATAAATCCAATGATGACAACATTGATAGCAAAAGTGAAACTGATAGCATTTCAGAAAATGAAAGGCCAACTGAAACCTTGGTACATGGATTCATAGCTTCACAATGAATTCATGATTTACAAGACAAGCTTATTGAAATAGCACCAGTTGAGGGACAACGACCACTTGGGATATTCAAAGACAAACATGCAGAAGAAATGAGTTTCCCAACACTATTGTTTGGAAATCCACGTGACGATGATATACTACAAAGATTTCATTACCAAGAAATAGTAAAATGGGAACTAATGCATTGCAGTGGTCACTTTTCCTATCATATCACAAATTTTTTCTTCAAGACAATGCGAATACTCATTGAAAAGGTCATGTCATGCATCTCAGTACAAATAAGAAAAGGAAAATTACAAGGAAGAAAGTTGTTAGCAAAAGATGTTAAGTACAATCCCAACTTAGAAAAGTTACTAAAAATTCATATTGGATACATAGATGTCAAACACATAATAATTTCTCCTGATTACCATCAACAAATGCATAAACATATATTTGTGATGATACGACAATTAGGTCCTCCAACTTTCTTTGTTAAATTTACAAGTGCAGATCATCTTTGGACACCACTAGTACAAACTCTTACTAAATTACATAGCAAAAGAAATAAAAAGAAATACATTGAAACAATTGAGGAATGCAACATTGATTATCTTGTCAGGAAGGACCCAGTAACATGTACACATTACTATAGACATAAGACAAATGCATTGAAGCAATTGATCTGTCAACATAGCACATTCTTTGGCAAAATATTAGATTACTACTTTGTCACTGAGTTCCAAAATAGAGGTAGTGCACATGAACATGCTCTTATATGGATAGAAAATGCTCCAGTATATGGAATTAATACTAACTTAGAAATTGAAAACTTATTGGATAACCATATAACTTGTAGCACAAATCACCTTGATCCAGAACTCGCAAAGATACATGAACATCATCATACCAAAATCTGTAAAAAACGAAAAGCATTCTAGTGTAGATACAAATTTCCAATGCCACCAATGAAAAGAACAAGGATTCTTGAACCAATTACTTCGGTACATGGCTCAATAAATGAAAAATTTTTGTCCTTGCAAAGCACCTTAGAGAAAAAACACTATGACAAATCAACCAGTCATGAAGATTTCTTAGATGAATTCCAGCTAACAGAAACTGATTACATTGAATTAATACAAAGTACATTAACACAACCAATGGTATTCTTGCAACAAAAACCATCAGAAATATGGAATAATAGATTTGCATACAATATGCCACACCTATGGAATGCAAATACAGATGCTCAATATGTTCTAAATGCATATGTTGCAGCTTCATATTGCACTTCATATATGACCAAAGTTGACAGATCTATGACAAATGCATTCAAAAGGATACGAAAAGAACATGAAAAGAGCAAAATTGATGCTATTCAAATGATACGATCTTAGGCAATGCTTTGCTTAACCTTCAACAAATTTCAGCTCAACAAGCAATCCACATAGCTCTATCACTACCATTGAATCATAGTTCAAGAGAATGCAACTTTATAAACACAGCACCAATAGATGAACGCACATTTATACTTAAACCAACTACTCTTCTAAAACAAATTCCTGACAACTCTGAAGATGTTATGTGCAGTTCTCTAATTGATTACTATATCAATAGGCCTAATGTTATTAAGCATATATGTTTAGCCGAATTTGTATCAAAGTATAGGAAAGATAGAAAACCAATATCAAAAAGAAAAAAAGAAAAAGTAATTCGATTCATTAAATACAAAAAACACATTGACTATGAAAACTATTACAGAGAAAAACTTTTGCTATATTTTCCATTCGAAAACAATGAAAATGCACTAAAGCAAGACTTCTCTACATGGAAGAGTGCATATATGTTGCATAAGAACACAATAAAGAACAATGAAACTAAGTACACATATAACATGAAGAAATGGGGTGATTTGGAAGAAGCAATTCAAAAAATTGATAGCAGCACTGCAACTTCTAATCATACAATAAAAAAATCTAGAATATCTGATGATGTTACTGAGAAGTATGAATTGGCTAAAGATTTGCAATTTCCCCAATGCAATGAGAAAAAAATACATCTTAACATTGGTTTTCAATTTACAGAACATCCATTTATGCTTAGAAATGAAGAATACTACAAGATTAGGAGAATGCTTGATAAAGAACAACAAGCAATACTCAAAGACATTGCAATGAAAAAACGAAAGAACATAGACAAACCATTCTACTTATTTTTGACTGGGGGAGCTGGTACTGGAAAAACATTCACAGCAAAAGCAATATTCCAAATTCTCATGCGCATCTACAATGAACATTACAATATAGATCCTTTTAAACCAAAAGGTTTGATATTAGCATACACAGGTAAAGTTGCATATAATGCAGGTGGAGTTACAATTCATTCTGAATTGCTAATGCCTTTCAACAAATCTAGTTTTATTCCACTTAGCAACGATGTATTAGACAACTTAACACAACTATACGAAGAATTAAGGGTTTTTTTCATTGATGAAGTATCTCTAATTGGAAGTTGTTTTCTATATCAAATTGATGATTGACTAAGAAACATTAAGCACAATCAAACAAAATACTTTGGAAACATTGATATCATATTTTGTGGCGACTTGTACCAAGCATAACCTATACAAGATTCACTAATATTTGAACAACCTACAATAAGAAAGCAACCAATAACATATGACTTTTGGAAAGAACATGTAAAGTACTATGAATTTCACATTGCAATGCATCAAACAAATGAAAAATTCATTAGCATTTTGAATAGGATGCATTTAAATAATCAAACAGAAGATGATTTGAATTACCTAAATAGACATTGTATTCTAAATGCACCTAATGATCCTACTTTCCCCTATCTATTTTTTAGGAATAAAGATGTAGCATTACATAACAAGAAAATGTTGTCTATTGTTCCTGGTGATGAAATCGTAATTAATGCAATTTATTACGAAGAAGAAAACCATGGACACATACCATCTCATGCACAAATAGCAACATTGCCTTCACAAATTTTCCTAAAAATTAACATGCTAGTTGAAATATATGCAGGAAACTATGACTTACAAGATGGTCTAGTCAACGGTGCAGATGGTATCATTAAAGCATATGTAAAATTAGACAACTTTGATGTAATATGGATCAAATTCTATGATGAACGTGTTGGCCGTCAACAAGTACATAAATTTGCTTTTCTATATAGCAAAGAAATTTCTAGTGATTGGACTCCCATACTGCACACAACAAAGCCAGTTTCTGTATTAGCAAAAACATGCAACTTGAAAATAAGAAAACAATTCCCAATCCAACTAGCATGTGCACATACAATACACAGATCACAAGGCTTGACACTAGAAAATCTTGCATTTGATCCTTCAGGAATACGACGCCATGGATTAGTATATACAGCTCTTTCTCGTGTGAGAAACATAGAATCATTGTATTTGCTTAGTCCACTTAAGAAACAAAACTTCCAAATTCAACACAAAATTTCTGTTGAAATGGAATGTTTACACAGAAACGCAAAGTGGCAACTAGACTACAACTATTCATTATTAGAAACAAAAGCATATATTTCAATTCTTTCTCTAAACACTCGCAGTTTAAAAATACATATTGATGATTTTTTAAATGACTATGATCTAATGCAATCTGACATCCTATGTTTACAAGAAACACATTTGACTAATTCAATGATTCTAAAAATACTTGAAACATTCAATTGCATATCAAATCATAGTAAACATGGTTTGCTAATTTGTATTAAAAAGCATATAAAGATCTTGAACCATATTCATTTTGAAGAAAAAAAATTGAAGCTACACTATCAAATATGCTTCTTCATGACATGGATATTATAGTTGTGAATGTCTATGCTGCACCATATGCAACATTGAACAATAAATTGGATCTTCTTTCAAAAGCATTATGCAAAATACATTCAAATCAAACAATAGCAATTGTCGGCGATTTCAACATCAATATGCTTGAAAGCAACAAAAAAACAAACAAACTAAGATCGTATGCACAATTACAACCTTCATTTTCTTTTAGAGACAAATAACAATAAAAAATTATCAATCATTGATCACATATGGTCAAACATAACTTGTAGCTATAAGACTTTCAGGTTAGATACATATTGGAGCGACCATGATACTATTTGTCTCATCATTGAAGACAAAAATGAAACACAAACACAGTGCAAATGAAAGTAGTATAATGCTTTTTTCTAGTCAATAGTATCATAGCCTCTTAACTACTATGACTTTGACTTCTAATTGTATGTCTTGCAGATTACTATAGCTTTCTACAATGAGTCAAATAGGCAAAGACAAGTCATAAAAAGAAATAAACACATCCAGGTTTTCTTACTACACTAAACTTACTTACCCTTCAATGCATATGTATAGATATATCTCTATGTTTAACTGTTTATTTATTTCTACAAAACTATTCCAAGACCTATTCTTATATTACTAGTGCTGACTTCTATAACACTGTTCTTCATATAGACTTATACTATGCATCAATAATTTATTTCTCAAGCATCACAAAATTCATTTTAATTCTTGAATTTGTCTTCCAACACATTGTAATATTTTCATGTACAAGTGAGACACGCCCCATTGCAAATTTCAAACTATATATAACCACTTTGGAGTTATCTAACAATAAACACCACAAAATACTGAATCTTATTCTCTACAGTATTTTAGCACTACAACAAATTTTTTTTCCCTTTTCATCATCTCAATAATGTTCCATGCTTAAACTTGGCAATGATCGCCAATTTCTTATTTACATTAGAACTGTTACATGCATAATTCTATGAATCCCAGTCTTCTTGTTCTTTTTTTCTTGTCAACCTTTAATTCCTTTTCCTCACCCTTTTGTAGAAACATGTCAAACTTCCTGTTCACTTTACATTTGAACCCTTCTTAAATAAGATCTTCTCCAATTTCCCATGTTGCTTCTTGTCAACCTCTAAATTGCAATAAAGATAATATCAAATACAAATTAAATTGCTTCCAAAATTATAACCCCATTTCAGGTACATCAAACTAAATTATTTCATAATCCATATGCATCTTAATCCACATTGTGCAATTTGAACAAAATGTGTCCAATTTCATCATTATTTCTATTAATATTCCTATTATCTTTGAAATTTTATCTATACATTTTTTTTTTGGTTTCTTTTGTCCTATGGTGTTTCTATGTTATTTTTCGTTGAGTAGTACAAAAAAATCAAATGACATATATCTTGATCAACATATCTATTCTGTACACTGCCAACTACCCATAATAAGTAACAACATTGGAAAGTGAGCTTGATCAAGAAACACATCCAGACTTGCTTATTACACCCAACTTACTTAGTCTTTGATGCATATGTAAATGTTTTCATGCCAATCAGCAGTACCTGAACTTTCATACATCTGTACTAGATGCGTTTACACATTTCTATAGTACTGGAGTTGAGTCATTTTTTCTATCAGCCAAAAAAACTTTTAATATTTGCAACTCAGATCAGTATATATCTCTATTGCACCAATAAAAATTTTTGAATTTAATATTGTATAGTTTATAAGTATTCCATTATCCAAGTTTTAAAATGCAATTAATATTTCTGTCAATAACTAATATTCAGTTTCTAGTACAATATACAATAACCTTATACTTTTATTTTTATTCTTAGTTATTAAAATTTACCAAACACTTTGTGGTTGCATTCAAGCGCACCATTCAGTGACATTGCATCTTTTTCATCTCGCAGTTCTGGACAACAAGCTAGAATAGACAAAGAACAAAAAATATCAAGTGCAACTGAATCATACAAGTAAGTAAACTTGAAACAAATTCCTATACGTGCCATTGACATAGCATTCATATTTATCACCAATATATTTTACTTCTAATTGTTTCTTTTGCCACATCAACATTATCAATACACAGATCGAAAGAAAAATATTTAGCTCCAGTTACCATTGAAGAAATAAACATTCTCAAAACTGGAAGAATGTTCAATGGAGATGTTATGGTTATCTATAGCACATATCTTGATATAGTCCACAAAGCACGACAAATACTACGTGCAGATTTGATAGATGCTGAAGGAATCATGACAATCACATTGTCCATACCAACTGAGCTTATTGAACAACATGGCCAAAAAATATCACCAGGAAAAGCAATATCTATTACAAATTTTAAAGTTCTTCCCAAAAAAAATTATGACTGCGGTGATTGTGATTGGATTCTGCTGCTAACTGAACTAAGCACTGTACAGAACATACCAAAAATTTGCAAAGAACACAAATTCATTCCAGATACAACAATAAAACAACTTACAGCAAATACAGAAACATATCCAATTCGAATGATTGCAGCAGTTGTCATAGCTGCACAGAAAGTTGGTTTCCAATATACGTTGCAAATTAAAGATGGAAATTTCGATGACAATAGAGCAACGGTAACATAGATTACTTTGCAATGTTTTTATATTGCTAGTTCCATCCTACATTTCAATTCAGTTTCAAAAAAAAAAAAAACTTAACTTACAACATGGAATCACATTGTCCATACCAACTGAGCTTATTGAACAACATGGCCAAAAAATATCACTAGGAAAAGCAATATCTATTACAAATTTACAAAAAGGCCATCTTCCAATTATGTTATTCAAAAACATAACAAACAGGAAAGAGCTGAAGGACAGAACACTTCGAACAACGCAAGCTACATTCATCACAAAATTGAATGCAGAAGCAGCAGAACAACTCAGAAAATTGAACCCTCAAACATTCTCTGTAAGTACAAATGAAATAGTACCTCTACTATTCAATATGCAATTGTTTCTCCATCTATTTCTATTTTGACATATACTACTTGTGCTCGTCTATGAACAGATAAAAGGAACATTGACAATTGCAAGCTTTTACTCTACGCCATTTGAACCAGTTTGTGTTGAATGCAATTCACCAATACCAGCCTCTACAATGATAGAGGAGAATACAGTTGATTGCCTAAAGTGCAATAAAAATTCGTCCCTTTCCTATTCACAGTGTCTTAATTGCATAATCAATTCCAACAACACCAATTTGCAATGTTGCATCCGAAGCAAATTCCTCTTGAAACAGTTACTTCCCAACCTAGCACATATGTCTTTTCAAGACTATGTTAAAAGGAAACAAGCAACAATGTATATGCTACGCGATTTCAAAATCAATGGTACATTTACAATCAACGAAGACAACGAGATCCAATCTATTGACAACAACGGAAGATGTACCAAGGCTAGGTATACTTATAATTTCTCTTCATCTTTCAACAAAAAATCAGATATATGCAATTTAAATTATGCTATCCAAAATAGCAAGATTTGTACTAATTTTTCCCTTTTATTTGCAGCACCAGCACTTCTTCAAACATTGGCTACAACAGAATCACATAGTAATCCAGAAATCAGTGAAAAGTTCTTCTCAATTTTTGTACAAGATTTTACTGCTCAAATTTGCCTTTCTCAAAGTGCAGTATGTCTGCAACATTTTGCCAAGAATGTTTTGATAGAACAATTACAAACAAAAATCACTAGTTATATTTATAGTGTTTCTTCTACATATTCATAAATAGTTTCAGACTTAATATATGTATATTTAAGAAATATAGCTTTTTCATTTGACGTTTACAAATGTTTTCAGATTTCATACATACATGTTCAATGAATAGAACCTATGTTTACAATCTGACATTATATATATAAATGTTATAAATCTATTTAAAAATTTCCTGAAAAAAATATTTGTGCAGACATGATCCCTGGGCTACTTCCAGTCTTCTGTCTTGTTGTTTATTGGTTTTTCAAAAATCATAATTGACATCTGGAACATTAATTCATCTCTGTAAAAGAGGAAGAGGCACTAATATTATTTGTCCATATGATGTGCACTACAAGTAGCCGCCTCTGCAAACGAAGCAACGACATTAATTTTTCATATATTGCTATGTATCAACTTTGAACAACATCTCTCAATTTGGGAAATATTGTTATGGTAACAGAAATAGTAAATCGCCATTTCTAAGTTTATGCTTCCTTAGCTTATAAGTTCATATATATATATATTTTTTTGCAGATTCTTATATTCAGTATTAATAGTAATGCACCAAATTCTATGTCTAAACACTGTACTAAGACTAAAGTTAGTTTTATGTTCCCTTCTCTTCGCCTTTGTCATTTGACCATGCTTGATCATGACCATATGTTTCTGTCATGCTCACTACAAAATGATGAAAAAAACAATACACACTCTGTGTTTTTTTTTGTTTTAAAAAAAATAAACAGTAAAAAAAAATTACATACCGTCTTTCGCACTCTGATATGCTTTCAAAATAAAAACATTACAATCTGTTACAATAGCCTCTCGGGCTTCTTACTTTATATATTCCACGCATATTAAAACATAAAACAAAAACTATATGAAATGAAACTAAACCAAAATTTGTAGGCCCTATTACAAATGCGCTTTGTATATATTTAAAACAATACAACAAACCAAATGTTGCAAAACCTTTTGTCGCGTCATAAAAACATTAAAAAATTTCATTTGCGCATATACCAGCGGACCTGAAAAGAGATTAAATCCGCTTCATAAACTGCATCGGGTCCGAAACATAATATTACAAAGCAGCGAATACAAAAAGTTCCGATGTCGATTGAAACGTGAACCCGCAATCAACTAGTAACTGCACCACATAACATAGATTGGGTCCAGACTTATAGCATAACAAATGGTTCAAATAAAAAATTCCGTTGCCGATTGTTAATCGGACCCGAGTTCAACTATTAGTTGCGGCCTATAATATGCATCAGGTCCGGTTCCTTTCACTGTTCAATTGGACCACAATATGATAATGCCACGTGGTCTTGTGGACCCGCGCACCTTGGCTTAAGTGTAAGCCCATTCTTATATGAAATAGCATGCGATGAACTCATTGCATCGGGCCATTACAAAAGGCTGTCGATTATATGAATTACTTCCGATTGCGATGAAGGCATCAGAGCCTCCATCATCAACAAGACACTATACTTGTACACACAATAAAACACAATATTTTTTAAATTAAATTGAACATTAAAAAAATTATAAATATTTTGTTAGCCCCTATGAATTTTTTGATAGTTGGTTTGTTTTATTGTACAGGGTACACAGAGTGATGAATTCACTCTATTTGCCATAATCGCAGTCACTGCGATTCGAAACACAGAGAAGGCCATTGTAGCAGTAGCTCAGTGAAACAACAGAGACATATTAAGAGGATTAAGGCCTGTTAATTGAATATTTGAGACCTAATCTCGTGATCAAAGGAAAAGACGCAATTTGAACATAAAGAGAAAATGAATCAAGCCATATCTGCTCTCAGAATCAGCAGTACATTTTCTCAAAACAGTACGCCCTAATGGAGGTATGGAAACCCATAAGACCTTCACTCACCTTACTTGCTTCAAAAGACAGAACAGAGTGCCTTACAGTCAGAAAGGACTCCAAAGAAACATCTTAGGTCGCTATCGACCTGACAGAGACCTCGAACCAGACCACCAAGTATAACGCATTGCTATTAAGCAGAGTGGGCATAAGCACCATCCCCCACTCTGTCTTAATGAATCGATTTAATGTGTATCACCTACTCCTGCTAACCATTTTTCCTATAAAGAACACAGAGAACATTTTGTAAATGGTTGGATTGTGTTATTGTGGTTGTAGTTGTAGGGATTCATTTTTGACTGTTAGAAATAGTTTTGGGAGAGGGTAGCATAGTAGTTTGTAAAGTAGTAGGTTGGGCGGAGAAAGTTGAGACTGTAATTAGCTATTTGAGCTCAGTGTATGTGACTGGTTTTGCATCAATTAATCAAGCAATTTCATAGGATCCTGGTCTATTACTATGGGTGATGTTATTCTCATCCCATTGTTATTTACATTTTTCATGCTGTTCATTGGTCTTCTAGTACACATCAGAAATATAGCATACGATTTACCCTCGCATGGTACCCTATGTTTCTACTCTCCCTACCTTCAATGTTTTCGGCTGACTGTGAATCTAAGAATAAACTCATGTGGTTTAACTAGCGCAGCAGATGTTATTTCCTGCTAGCTGATCTGTGAACTCAGAGCTTGCTACTTGGATGTTTCTTGCTGGTGTCAAAGCAGCGAAGGTTAAAGCTCCTTCTCCGATCTATGGATTCTAGTTTTGTGTCAAATCTTGCCTCTGTTTTTCCCTTGGAGCATGCTAAAGAAAACCTGGAGTTAAATGACCTCTGGTTCGATCTATAAGCTTCACCCCTAGTGACTTCATTGAAAGCTGCCTTTGAGTATGTCCAAGCAGGTCTGGACTTAAATGACCTCTGACCTGATCTATAAGCAGAAATTGGGTTTCTTTCCTTCTTTCACCTTCACCCTTATTGTCCCATTCCACCATCTATCTAAAAGATCCTTTAGTATAGATGACTTTCACTTTGAAATCCTTGGCTAGTTGTTTGCATGTAATTACCTTTCATGACTCCATGGCCCAATGGATGGCACAACCTTAGACCATTCTCTTTTGCCGAAACGTCCTATTGCTCTGCTCCTTTTTCCATTACCTTCTCAGTCTATGATCCCTCGACTCAGCCCAACAACAGACCAACCAAATCATTTTAAACCCCCCTCTGCACTGCATACCTAACCTAATACCTCATTTAGAGCTTTCAAAGATGAAGACTCAGAACTGTTTGAGAAGATGCAGTGACCTTCTTTGCAAAAACATGGATCCAGACATGGATAGAGATACAAAGCTAGATACTTTGTGTGATCAATTAAATGGAATAGCACACATGTTTGGTAAAGTGCTCGAGATGTATATGGCTAAGCTGAATGCAAATGATGATTACTTAGAACAACCCATGCATTTTCCAGAGCAAGAGAAAAATCCAGACCCAGATAATGAGCAGGACATGTATGATGCTCAAGAATTTGTGGAAGATGAGGAGGAAGGTAATCGGGAGGTGCCTGATGGCTCACCCCTGTCTTGCACTATGCTAACTAAAAAAGATCACAACCTGATAGCAAAAGCTAACAGGGAGTGCTGTATTGAGAGAACAAGTGACCACATGGAAGATGCAAATTCTGAGGCAGAAGAAGAACTAGCATGCATGGAGGCTCCTTTTCTAGCTGATTATTCTTCTCAGATTTCACTAGAAGAGTGGCACCCTGATCATGAGGAATGGACTGAATCAGAAAGAGATCAGGAAACCTAGGAAATTCCTCAGAATTTCCCTGCAAGCACAAGTGGTGATCCCACAGAAGACGCTCAAGAAAATATCCAGCCTCTAGGTTAATTAGTACAAGAAACAGAGGACTGCTGTTCTTCTGTCTATGCGAGAAGAGAAAACTCTCCGTTGACAGAAGAAGAGTTGGACCGAATATTAAACATGCAGTCCACCTTTGAAATCTTCCACAGATTAGACACCCTCGCTCATTCATCTGTGGAGTTTGATGATAACCGACCTATCTATGATACTTATGAAGAAAGTTATGGAAGCCTGGTGATAGATGAAGATTCATTGAGTCTTCACTCTGTTACACCTCTGATCATTGGTCGTAGTCTCATAGGGCTTGGCACATCGGAGCAGACTACATCAAAGCTCCGAGAGGACACAACTGCAATATACGATGAGTCCTCCAGTTCAGAAGATGAAGGAGACACACTCTCTCTCGAGAGTCTTCCCATTGATCCAGTGGAACAAGGAGAAATCCTAATTGAAGCCTGCCTGTCAAATATTCATAACCAGGTATCTTATCATGATCCTTATGTTCATTTCCTGCAAAAATTTGAAGAAGGATCAAAGGTCTTGTTGAGTAGCATGTTGCAAACAGAAAGAAGACTTTTTGAAGCTGCTGTTGAAGAACAGAAAGAGTGGGAGCAGCCCTGCCTAACCATATTGCTCAGGGAATTGAGCAAGAAAGACCAGTCATGGGATCACTTGATGGACTGGTTACATTGGAACACAATGTTTGTAAGTTAGAATTATTAATATTCCAGTTAGGGTAGGGTTGGTAGGGAAAGATCAATAAAGCTCAGTCTGTGAGCATTTAGTAATGTGTTTTCAATTTCTGCAAAGTTTTCAGTCCGTGAGCAGTTTTGTATTTATGCCACGGTCCAGACCAAGCTAGACAGTCTAATGCTGGCTTGACTGTTTTTCAATTTCTATCTTAGAATGTAGAGAAGAAATATGTTAGATAGTTTAATCCTAGCAGATAGTAGCATAGGTAGAGGAACTATGAGGCCAACAATTTAATCTGGTCTCATGGAGTAATAAGGATAGAATCCCAGCACTCCTCCACAGCATTCTTTCGCCACCGCCCTAGATTTTATAATTGGTTTGTTTTATTGTACAGGGTACACATAGTGATGAATTCACTCTATTTGCCATAATCGCAGTCACTGCGATTCAAAACACAGAGAAGGCCATTACAGTAGTAGCTCAGTGAAACAACAGAGACAGATTAAGAGGATTAAGGCCTGTTAATTGAATATTTTAGACCTAATCCCGTGATCAAAGGAAAAGACGCACTTTGAAGATAAAGAGAAAATGAATCAAGCCATATCTGCTCTCAGCATCAGCAATACATTTTCTCAGAACAGTATGCCCTCAAAGAAGTTTCCACGCCTCCCCTAGTCCCCAAAGGTGATTCCACTGACAGAAAGCTTCCAAAGACTGTCAGGGTGGAAATAATGGAGGTATGGAAACCTAGAAGACCTTCAGTCACCTTACTTGCTTCAAAAGACACAACAAAGTCCCTTACACTCAGAAAGGACTCCAAAGAAACATCTTAGGTCGCTATCGACCTGACAAACACCTCGAACCAGACCACCAAGTACAACACATTGCTATTAAGCAGAGTAGGCATAAGCACCATCCCCCACTCTGTATTAATGAATCGATTTAATGAGTATCACCTACCCCTGCTATCCTTTTTTCCTATAAATAACCCCAGAGAACATTTTGTAAAGAGTTGGATTGTGTTATTGCGATTGTAGTTGTAGGGATTCATTTTTGACTAGTAGAAACAGTTTTGGGAGAGGATAGCAGAGAAATTTGTAAAGTAGTAGGTTGGGAGGAGAAAGTTGAGACTGTAATCAGCTATTTGAGCTCAGTGTATGTGACTGGTTTTGCATCAATTAATCAAGCAATTTCACAGGATCTTGGTCTATTAATATGAGTGATGTTATTCTTATCTCATTGTTATTTACATTTTTCATGCAGTTCATTGGTCTTCTGGTACGCATCAGAAATATAGCATAGGATTTACCCTCGCATGGTACCCTATGTTTTTGCTCTCCCTACCTTCAATGTTTTCCGCTGACTGTGAATCTAAGAGTAAACTCATGTGGTTTAACCAACGTAGCAGATGTTATTTCCTGCTAGCTGATGTGTGAACTCGGAGCTTACTGCTTGGATGTTTCTTGCTGGTGTCAAAGCAACGAAGGTTAAAGCTCCTTCTCCGATCTATAGACTCTAGTTTTGTGTCAAATCTTGCCTTTGTTTTTCCCTTGGAACATGCTAAAGTAGACTTGGAGTTAAATGACCTCTGGTCCGATCTATAAGCTGCCCCCTAGTGACTTCATTGAAAGCTGTCTTTGACTATGTCTAAGCAGGTCTAGAGTTAAATGACCTCTGACCTGATCTATAGGCAGAAATTGGGTTCCTTTCCTTCTTTCACCCTCACCCTTATTGTCCCATTCCACCATCTATCTAAAATATCCTTTAGTATAGATGACTTGCCCTTTGAAAGCCTTGGCTAGTTGTTGAGAGATCCCTCTCCGGGTCCAGGGGGGCTAGATCCTAGGGCCCCAAACTGGTTATGATATTGTCTCATCTTTTGGTCTTGCCAATCTAGCCAAAACATGGGAACCCCAACATATTTTTTCTTAAAAATTGAATTAAAAATAAAAAAGTTATAAAATAAATTCCACCTTTTATTTTAGTACTAAAAATATTATTAGTGCTAAGTTAGAAAAAAAAATATTATTAGTACTAATTTATAAAAATCAATCATAGATAAGCAATAGGTAGTAGTTACTCTGTCATACTCATATTGATGCCAAAAATAAGCTAAGCATATGTAGCAGATCTAATCTACACAACAAATGCATATGCTCATTGGTCGTCCTAGTAATTATCAATTGGTTACCATCATCAACACAAAAGTTGTTTTATTATAATTTAGATAGATTTAAACTACTACTATATAGCACATAAATTTTTAATTTTTACTTTGATTTAATTATATCTAAACTAAATTAAGCAATTTTCTAGATAATTGATACATTATAAACTTCTTTGTCAACGTTCCTATCTCATTGTTCAACTGTGTCAACCAGCTTTTCCAGGTAATTTCTACATTACGCACTTGTTTCCAATTCCTCAATTGTGTCTAAGTATATATCTGATTACCTAGACTCACAAGAGAAATACCTCAATTTACCATTTACTAAAAAACCTAAATTGATTAGATTGTAAACCTTAACACTTCAAACTAAACTAAGCAACAACTTTATTAGAAAGCAAATGTTGAAACTCAAATTGCAATGTTTCTATATTTGCATTTAGCAACAGGTAGTAGCTACTCTGTCATACTTATATTGATGCCAAAAACAAGCTAAGCATATGTAGCAGATCTAATCTATACATCAAATGCATATGCTCATGGGTCATCCTAGTAATTATCAATTGGTTACCATCATCAAAACAAAAGTTGTTTCACTATAATTAAGCTAGATTTAAACTACTACTATATAGCGCATAAATTCTTGTTTTTGACTTTAATTTAGCTATATTAAAACTAAACTAAGTGAAAACTTTATTACAAAGACAATCCTCATAGACATCCTTCAATTCAAATCACAACATTTAGCAAATCCTCATAGACATGCTCAAACTCAAATTGCAACAATTATTTCTAATTTAATTTAACTATACTTTATTACAAAACAAATCTTCATAAACATCCTCAAACTCAAATTGTAACATCTCTATGATTACATTAAGCAACATGTAATAGCCGTAATAGCTATCCATAGACATTTTCCAACATCACATTGCAACATTACTATATCTAAACTAAGCGGCAGGTAGTCGCTACTTGTAGCCTTGTTTTAATATGTGGTTGGGCATTCGTTATTCATGTATTTCTAAATAAAAAGTAAACGAAATTTAAAACAATAAATAATTGGCATATTACTCATTGCCTTATTATAATTAACAAAATATATTATTATTACATTATTATTTATTATCTTAAAATATCATTTATTAAATATTTATTAAACTTTAATCATTTGATCTATTTATTGATTGATTTATTTCTTTTTATTTTTATTATTTATTATTTTTTATAAATATTTGAACTATTATTATTTGAGTCAAATTAGCCGTTATTTTACAAACGACTAGTGGGAGCTTTAATTTTTATTTAAAGGGGTTATTTGATCAGATTTTCCATCTTGTCCAGATGATGAACCACACTGACTGGTTCGAAACGCGTTGACCAAATCGATTTTGATGTGATTTTCATCGAAAATTTTTATGGATCAGAGAAGCAAAATTCCTAACAATATCATTTATTTATTTAATACAAAATTTGTTCTTCTACTTATAAATTTGCATATGTGTATGTGTGAATACGTATGTAGACGAGCATCCACACTACCACTACATAAAAACACAATGAAAATAGTGTACGTTAAATTTAGTTAACTTTGTTTTTATTAAATTAAGTTTGTGAACAAGGTTTTTAGTTTTGATTTTAAATATTTATTTATTTATTAATATAAAATTTTAGAAAAATAAGTTTTTATTTTTCTTAATTATTAATTTTTTTTTATTATTTTATTGCTGAAATTTTTTTAAATTTTATTACAAAATTAAAATTAAATTTAAAATAAAATCAAAGGAAAAATCAAAAAGAAAAGAAAAATCAAAAGACAATAAATCAAAATAGAAAAAGCAAGAAAAAATCTTATAACTTATAGAAAAGCTAAAAATTATTTCAATAGTTTGTTTTTTTGTTTTTAACTTGAAATTGTTAATTTTATGATTTTTTTTTAACAATTTTATATGTTAGGAATTTTGCTTCTGTGATCCATAAATTGTGATTAAAATCTTTCGATGAAAATCACATCAAAATAGATTTGGTCGACACGTTTCGAACCACCCAGTGTGGTTCATCATGAGGACAAAATGGAAAATTTGATCAAGTAACCCCTTTAAATAGAAAGTAAAGCTCCAACTAGCCGTTTGTAAAATAACGGCTAGTTTGACTCAAATCAAATTAATAATAGTTTATTTATTTTATAAAGAAGAAATCAAATGATTAATGTTTATAATTTCAATTTTATATATTTATATTTATTTTTAATAAAAATAATAATTATTAATTTAATATGTTTTTGAAGAATAAAATAAATGTTTACTATATATATATATATATATTTAGAATAATAATGATTTATTTGTTAATATCACACACACACACACACACACACAGATATATATATATATATATATATATATATATATATATATATATATATATATATATATATATATATATATATATATATATATTGAAAATGAGTGCGATTATATTAGAAAAAAGTAGAGCAGGCTCCATTACATCTGAGGTACATAGAGAGATGCCAAGGAGGGTGTCGAGACAAAAACCCAAACTCTTGGATAATGTCTATTGTTGCTATGCTGTAAACCTGATTTTTTGTAAATTCTGACAAACTGATACAACATAACAATAAATTTAAAAGACATAAGACATAAAAGTATGGCAGTCCATGAACATGCTAAGATGAGGAGGAATTAGCTCCTATTGTTTTGCTGCCCGTTGGAGTTATCCAGAGTTCCAAGATTGTTGTCCGAATTAGTGTTATTTGCATTGTTGGAACTTGAACTTGGGGTTGTTCTTTTTCCCATCATATATCGAAGGCTTTCCAGAGCTTCCTCTATGTGTGTGCAGCGGTTGTTCACTCCTCCCAACTGTTCTGAGAAGGATTGAGTTTGGTAGCGAAGGAAGTTGACATTTGCAGTGTGTTTCTCCTAAGTGATCTTGAGCTGTGCCTTGATCAACTCCATTTCTTCTTGAATATCAGAGCAGTGTAGGCAGTTTTCACTTCTCATGTTGGCTGAAAGGTATGAGGAAAAATTAGCAACAGACGTAGTGAGGGGAGGGGAGAACCAGAGGGAAGACAAAGGGGAGGTCAGATGGATAAAGATCCGTGAAAACTGGGAGGGTCGAGCTCTTCAGAGAGGAAAAAGAGTCGATATGGTAGAGGGCACAGGAGCTCCGAGAAGGGAGGGGAGAGTGCGCCGAGGGGTAGCTCGAAAGAAGGAGGAAGATGCTGCACTGAGGGAAGAATAGAGGATGTGAGCATCCGAAGATAAGGGAGGGAAATAAATAGAGATGGGAGAGGCGGGAAGCACGCTAAGGGAGGGGAAGATACAAAGATGGAAGGGAGACATGATCACAGGATAGGAGAAGGAGGAGGGATGGGCATGATAGAGGTGAAGGGATAAATTTGAGGAGGCACAGATGCAGAAGAAAAACATCATGTCAAGGGGATGCATGGGGAAAATCAAGGGATAGGGGTGAGGAGTGTGAGTCCTTGGGAGAGTAGTTGATGAGTGGGTTTGGAGCAGCATGAGCTGGCCAAAGAATCCATTTTTTTATTATTTTATTTGAGGATGTGGTAGAAGGTTGGATCCCCGATGTCTTGAGCCAGGGTGTGATTTATGATAATGAGTCTGTTGAGGTCGATGTTGGGGGACATTGAGGCTTTCAACATCATTCGAATAACAATGGAGGAGTCTCCTAAAACCATAACATGTTTTATTTTGAGATTCTTGATTAATTGGAGCCCTTGCATCAAGGTGTATGCTTCTGCCTTCTTGTTCGTCATCATGCCCCAATCCCCATTCGAAGGAGGCAATGTGATTGCCATGTTGGTCCATGATGAGACCACCTGCTCTAGTTGCACCATGATTTGATTTTGAAGCACCATCAAAGAAGAACTTGGGTCTACATGATCCATCAAGACATTCTAAGAATTCCTTCTTTTAATCTTAATTTCCACTAATTGTTATGGATGGGCTGCGTTATAGTGGGTTTGTGATATCTCAGAAGGTGGTCAAGCACGCATCTGAATATTTTTCTTTCCTCTACTTGCATGTCATTTATATTGAAATAGCTATTGTTCTTGGCAAGAATGGTCTCAATAGTTATGCTCCATGTCTTACTCTGCACCTTTCTCACACATGGATTTTGATCACGGAAAAATGAATTTGTTCCTCATGAGCAATATGTTCCAAAGGAGGACATAATGCAATGTTTCCCAATTTCTTTTGACAATTCTCTTTCCCTTTTTCACATAGGGGTATTTATTTTTCCACTTTGCTATAGAAACTAAAATTGTGGCATTTGTGTCGATCTCCATTGAAAGAGGGGAAGAGAGATGGTTCCAACAATTTTGGGCAAAAGAACAAGCAACGAAAAGGTGTTGAATAGATTCCTTAGTGACATTATAGAGATGACATCTAGAGGCTCCCCGTATGCCTTTGTTTTTCAGGTTATCAGCAGTCAGGATCTCCCCCTTTGCTAAGATCCAAGTGAATATTTTTTATTTTGGGAAGAGCTTCTGATTTCCATACCTGCTTCCAAGCAGCCCACGGAGGGGAGGGGTAGGTTTCACCACTGAGGATCTCATATCCCTCTTTGATGGAGTAGGGGGATCCAATGGGATCCCATATGAAGCTATCTTCTTCACCCTTTGCTAAAGGAGCAACACCATTGAGCATGCTTGCAAGTGTTACTATGTCATTATGAAGATAATGAGAGAGGTTTGGGAATAGCCGACCATCCCAATGACTGTTATTTTCTTTCCAACATGAGATTTGATTTAATGTGTTGATGCCAACTCCCCTAAGATGGAGTTGAATGCGAAGGAGCCTCTGATCATTTGCAATAGGTGGCTTGCCCATGATATTTTTGTTCCATATATCAGTGTTGTGGCCCTCGAGAGGAACTTTGGAGGTGTGATCATGGAGAAAGGGAACACATTTCTTGCAAAGAGACCAAATACGAGAGCATGGCTTGTTGGGAATAGGTTGATCCAGGGCATGCTGTCTTGAGGCTGAGAGATATTACCGCTCCAGAACTTTCTTCCACCATGATTTTTGTCTTGTAATGAGTCTCGAAACAATTTTTCCTCCAAAATCCAGATTCAGAAGCTGAGGAATGCAAATGGCTAAACCTCCATTCTCATACTTATTAGTAACATGTCTCCATTTTATCAAGTTGAAATTCCTTTTTTCTTTCTTGCCTCCTTTCCATAAAAAATATCTGAGGATTGTCTCCATTTTGTTTTGAATGCTAATTGGGGCTTGTAAAAGGGAGAATTGATATAAAGGCAGGGCTGAGAGAACAAATTTTATTAGGACCAAGCGCCCAACCATATTGAGCCAAGTGGCTCCCCATTGAAGAATTTTCCTCTTCATCTTATCAAGGGTAATATTCCATACCTCATTATTCATAGGACCGTAACTTACAGGCATCCCATGATAGTTGAAGTGATTCCAGTTCCATTTGTATGGAACACCAAAATTTTGGGCAATGATGTGAATGGTATTCTGTTTTTCATTTCAACCATATATGAAACTTTTAAGATAATTGATTTGACCTCCCGAATAATGCATAAATCTGTCGAGAAAAAATTTGAATCCTCTGGAAACTATACTAGTATCTCCTCCCATCAATAATGTATCATCAACGAAATGGGAATGGTTCATGTCCTTGGTCCCATTGCAGAATTTTATATCTATGATTAAGCTTGCTTTGCGATTGAAGTCTAGGGATCTGCTGAGGGATTCAACCATGAGGATGAAGAGGAAAGGGGATAGGGGGCATCCTTGCCTAAGGCCTCTAGAAGATTGGAAAAAAGGACTTGGCCTCCCATTGACCAGAGGGGAGATCGAGGGGTGAGAAATGCAAGCCTGAATAAGAGAGATGAATTCTTCAATGAAGCCCATTTTCCTTAGGACAGAGTAGAGAAAAGAATGCCTTACCCTGTCAAAGGAATTTTTAAGGTCTAGCTTAAGAACAAAACCCTTTTCTATTCTGCTCATACTAGAGTGAATAGCTTGTTGAACTAGTAGTATGGAGTCCGAGATTTTCAGGTTGGCTAAGAAGCCTCCTTGATTTTCAGAGATAAGACTGGGGAGAAAGGTTTTAATGCAAGTGGAAAGGATTTTAGTGATGATTTTGTAGGAAGAGTTGCATAAGGATATTGGGCAGGATTCGGAGAAGGTTGCAGGGTGAGCTTCTTTAGGGCTCAGGGCAAGATAGGTCGAGTTTGTGAATCCACTATCTTTTTTTTCCTTTGGCTCCAATGGATCATTTTGATGAGGTATTTTTTGATTATCTTCCAGAAGGTCCGATAAAAGCTGATGGAAAATCCATTAGGCCCTGGAGTTTTGCCTGGATGAAGAGTCTAGATCGCTTTGATGATCTCGTCTTCACCAATTTCCTTGGATAAAGAAGCATTGATTTCTTTGGTGATCATGGTTGGAGTGTGTTGTAGAAGGTCTTCATAATCCTCTATCCCCATATTCTCTGTTAAGAGGCTTTTTTAGTGTTGGTGTGCTACCAATTTGATCTCAACTTGCTATTTTATTGTGTTACCCTCACCATCTTTTATGGCTAAGATGGTGTTTTTGGAAATTCTGACTTTTGATTGTTTATGGAAGAATGAGGTATTATTATCCCCAGCCTAGAGCTAGAGGCTCCTATATTTAATCCTCCATTTTTCTTCCTCCTTTCTGTTCAAATTGTACATTTCCCAATACAATTCATTTTCATGACCTTGCTTCTCCTTGGTGATACCATGATCCTCTATATCGCTTTGGATTTCTTCTAACCTCTGCTTCGTGTCCTGTTTGGCTAATTTTGGTTCTATGTAGTGTTATTTAGCCAAATATTTGAGAGCTGTGCATACGAGTTTTAATTTAATCTCCCATATGAAAAGGGAGATCCATCTACCTACGTTCACCATGTGCCTTCAACAATTTCTCTTGCATCCTGGGAATAACACCAAAGCAGATTGTAGCAGAAAGGGAGGGGCCCGAAGTTTGATTGCTCTCTAAGGAATAGAGTGACGGGGTAGTGATCCAAGGCCAAGAATGGCAGGATAGTGGAGGTGGCGACATTTAAGAGGGAGATGAGAGAGATTGCCATAATAAAGCGAACCAGTCTTTCCATAATGTTACCTGGACCAAGCCTACGATTGTTCCATGTGAAGCTACGGTTCTTGGGAGTGATGTCCACCAAATCGTAGTCTCCCATAATGCGCTCCAAATGGTCTCTTGAAGGATCGAGAGAGAAAACTCCCCCTCTTTTCTCCTTTGGATGCATAACCAAATTCATATCACCTCCAATGATAAAATTGCTACTATCTTCATCTTCCATGTCAGTTTGAAGAGATTCCCAACACACTTCTTTGTCATGATAATGGTTTGGGCCATATATGTTGTAGATTTTTATCATGATGTCTCTTTGCAAATTTTGCAACTTGAACTTTATCCAGTGTTGATTCTTTGAGCTTGTTTGTTGATGCCATGAATTTTTATCACAACTTATAGTTATTCCTCCAGATACACATTTGGATCCTACTGTTGTGCCTGTATAGTTTTTGAGTTTTCTTATGATTGCTTCCATATCATTTTCTTCCTTTTTGGTTTTTTGAAGGAAAATTATGTTTGGCTGTTCTTGATTGATGAGATCTTTTAGGACATTGATTTTAGGGGGGTGCCCTAATCTCCTACAATTCCATGTGAGTGCTTTCATTACTTAAGGGTTGAGGGTAAAGACCCCGAATTCCCTCATATGGCTTGCTGACTTGATTCTTTGTTGTTGTGACCTCCAATGAAAGTCTCTATTGGTTGTTGCGTTCCCAAAGATATGTGATTTTGAGCTGCCTCTTCCCCATGGTGTTTGGTAGTTTTTCTACCTGGTCCATATTTTGTAGTTGTTTCCAAGATAGGTCTTAGGTCCTTTGCAACATTTTTAGTGATAACTCGATAAAAGTAAGGCTCAAATGATGATGGGAGTGGGCCAGATTGGAGGGGGAAGATGGGTGGATGAAGTTAGAGGGGGGTTTTCTACCAGAGAGGACAATGCAATGAAGGGATTAGAGGAAATCAATGAAGGTCCAGGAGGAGGCTGAGAGGGTATGAATGGGGGATCAGGAGGGGAAGGGTTTCTAGGACCAATCGACAGGGAGGAGGGAAGGGATGTCGAAGGTGCAACGATTTTAGAATTAGTGGAGGTTTTTTTTTATAACTTCCCACTGGGGTTCAGAATTTTCAGAGTTCACAATCTCAATCGTTTTCGGATATCTATTTGAAAAATGACCATATTCGTGGCATAAATTGCATTTAAAGAGCAACTGTTCATAATCCAGCTATTGAATATGCGTCCAGTTGTCCACCTTCAACTTGATTGCCTCCGGGAGTCCTTTTCCAAGATCTACCTCAACGTAGATCTTAGTGCAAGCTTGCATGTTATCTTTTGGTTCATTTCTGTCTATGAAATTTTTGACTACATTCCTGATCGCTCTTATAGAATCGTCCCCCTAGCAATAAATTGGTAGATGGGGGATCCAAAACCGTATTGGGACCACATTTGGGACATCTAGCTCTGGATAAAAATCCAACGTACATTTGTTCAGATAGAGCCCCCCGGTGTCCATGAAGTATGGCCCATTCTTGAAGACCAGATCTTTATCTTCCTTGGTTTCAAAATGGAAGGTGAAGAAACCCCTACCACAAAATATGATGGAGATTTTCCCTTGTGTTTTGTTCAACCAGTTGCATTCAACCCATTTCTGCACAGTCTTGGGCGACGGACATAGGCCCGTGAATTTTCCTATAAGCCCTTTCTCAGTAAGGGAGAGAGTGGCCATTCCAGGGATCGTCAGGGGTAGAGAGACTTCCTAGATTCTGTCCAGCTTCTTCAGAATTTTTGAGATCGTAGGCCGATGTCGAGGGGGATCTAAAGAGGAGATGGGGGCTGAGAAGGCCAAGGCATGATCGAAAGAGGCAGCCTCCTTCGGGATGGACTCCAGACGGGCCATGAGGCCAGAGGCGATAGCAGTGAGCAGAGGCTAGGGAGCAAGAGCGGCTGCGCGGGCACTTCGGGCTAGGTCGAAATTCATATAATCTTATTATTAACATAGTATATGATATATATTTATTTTACCTCTTACCAGTTACACAATGCTTATAAATTTTATATATGGTATGAGTATATCCAATTACTATGGTATTGATATATAGTTTACAATTGATAACTACTCATATGAACTTTTTTTTGGATTAGTCTTTAAGTGCGACTTTTTGGAGTTTCCAATAGATTTTTGGCTTGGTTGCGGCGAAAACATTTGTGGCCAAAACTTGATTTGTGTTATTTAAACTAGTTTTTTGACTACATATATGGATTCAGTACCCTTAAAAACCCCCAAGCCACTTCGATTGTGAAGAGTTCACCCATCAAAATTGTGATTTCAATGAATCCCTATCAGATTCTATACAAATTAGAGCAGAAAATAAATTGGAAAAATTTCCAAAAAGTCGCACTTAAAGACTACTAGTTCTTTTTTCCTGAGAAAAAAAATTTGTAATTTTAATTGATTGGAAATGATGAAAATTATATTTTGCAGCCACACTAATATTGTATATGCATTAAATTTTCAATTGCAAATGGTAGGAGTAAATTATCAAAATTTTTCAAAATAAAATAAAATGCTGATGCCACTACAAGGAAAAGACCCTCTAGCGGAGTTTATAAAGGAGGTTTTTAGTGTTATAAAAATGGCCAAAATTGTCAAAAAAACATTTTCTACAATATCCGTTTATGGTTACGGAGGTTTTGGCGGAGCTTTTAACGAAAATTCAGCACAACTAAAAAAAATGGGCAGCTGGAGGTTATTACAGATGTTTTTTTCATCGGTGCGCTACTAAGGTTTCAACGCATTGGTGCGTGTCATCTAGTCGGTGGCCCTGGGGCAGTCGAAGGTGCATGCACCGGGCCGTCAAGGTATAAAACCACACTGGGCCCAGTGTTTGTGATGCAACACACATGGCTATTCTAATTGGTCTTGGGATTTGTGTGGTGCCCATAGGTCGTCTGAACACACCGGTACATGGAATTATAGAAGCGCACCAGTGTGCCGTATCAGACAAACTCACCGATATTTATAATTGGTATTGGTATTTGTGTGGTGCCCACATGTCGTACAAATGCACCAGTGTGTAGTCTCACATAAAAGCAATGATGCACAATATTGCACAAACGCACCGAGATTTTTGATTGGTTTTGGTATTTGTGTGGTGTCCATAGGTCGTAGAAACGCACCAGTGCGCTGCAACATACAAACGCACCGATGTACAATAACTGAGACACACAAGTGCTAATGAGTGTATATACATTGGTGAGAATAATGAAAATTGAAATATTAAATAATATATTACATCAATGTAAATCGAAAAGAAATGACGTACCATAGCAACAATTGACTCATAAACTATACACATTCTTTCAAAACCATGTACCATGCCATCTTTCAAAACTTCATCTGTTGGCGCAGTTCCATATTTTGTTTCCTGCAAGTTTTATACCCCATAATAAATCATATATTTAATATAAAATATTTTTTTTGTTCTATTAATTATAGACATAGCTAAGTAAAACACAATCGATAGATGCTTACAAATTCCACAATTAATTTCTGATATGCCAACAAATACTCATAACCCATATTTAACCCAATTTCGATCAATTCGCCTGATGTTTCTTCTTTGTATGTTAGCACTTGTTTGAAGACATTCAACGATGATTTTTGTAAAACAACTTAAAAAATAAAAAAAATGAAATCTAGTTAAGTTGTTATAAGGAAGTAACAATTACTGACAAACTTAGATATCAAACCTTTTATTCCTTGTCGTCCTGTTTTATGTGCTGAATGGGTTCCATTTTATTTTCTTTTCTGCAAGAATATACTTGAAAATTAATATTTAATGCTAAATTGTTTATTTATTGTACCTAATGATCGAAAAATTCAATTATTACATATTACATTTGAAGCACGTTGTTGTTGAGATGGCTCCTCCTGCGATGCAATTTTGTCCATTTCTTTGACCATCTTCTTGTACATCTTTTTGGACATTCCTCCAACACCACTCTAGATCCCTCAAACTTTTGTAAAAGCTTTTCCCTCTTTCATTAACCTCCAACACCACTCCAGATGAGCTAAGGAGCAATTCATTTTCATTTGCTTGTTCTATTTTTTTTCTTTTCTTAGAACAACATTCCTTTTCTGAGTTGTTGGTCCTTGTAGAACATTAAACATATGTGAATTAATAGACTCTTTGACACATGCTATTTAATAATTTTAAGTATATTATTAATGAAAATTAAAAAAAGAAACTCATATTGGATCTATTGTATTTTTTTCATTCACCTGATTCATCCTTTTGCAATTTTTCCATCAAGCTTTTACGCTCTTCTGGTCCTAGATCAGAAATAATCTTATCGAGCTTCGTCATTTTGTGGCTCTGCATGATACATAGTAAACAATACATATTAGTTAAACTTACATATAGTTCAAAAATAATATTTTTTGTAAAGAATTTACAAATAAATTTCCTTTTTTGCTTTTCTTGATGTGTTATCAGTATTTTTGTTACTTGATATCTTGTCAGTAATTTCTTTATCAATATGAAACCCATACCATATCATTCATTAATATATTTATAAATAAATTTTCAACTTTTCAGGTAAAAAAGAAATCTCAAGAAACTGGTGCGCTTTTAATGATGTACGTACTGACGTCGGTGCGTGGAGGTCTTATAAACGCAGCACACAAATAGTATAATAGACTGTATGGTGCTCTAAGTCAACAAGGAGCACCGGTGCATTACATGTTAAACACTGCACCGTTTAGCACAGAGAAAATAATAAAAATCATCCAGTGTTAGTTTTTGTAGCATAAATGCCCTGTGCAAACAAGGGACCACCATAAGGTGCTCTCTGTCAACTAGGAGACCTGGTGCGGTGTGTTATATGTTACATGGTGCACTAATTAATACAATAAAACAATTTTTTGCGAAACAACACGTTCATTGTGCGCCTTAATGAAATATCTCGATATCTGTGTGCCCTCGTAACCTAGCGCATTAGTGCTCTAGGTTACTCAAGGTGCACTGATAAAAAAAAAACCCTTTTTTTTAAAATTAACCAAGGGACGACATGGATTGGGATCTGAGTATGCAAGTCATCCCATGGGTTGAATGTCAATCTAAAATGAGAAACCCTAATTTTGAAATCACAGAAACAAGGAGAAGAAAGGGCAGAAACAAAAAGAATGAAGGGTTTAGGGTCAAAATGGATTTTTTGTTTTTGATTTTGTTTTGTTTTGTTTCTGAAAATGAAAACAAAACTGCAGAAAAAGTAAAAAAAAATCAAATTTAATCATGAGATCATTTGAAATTCTATGCTACAGGGTTTGAATCACCAGAGGTTTGGAATTCTGATTGTCTGAATATTTATGTTCGAACTTATTTTGCTGCTCGACAGTGCTCTCTCATGCTCTCTTGCTCTAGGTATGTCTCCTGCAAATCTCTGATGGAAAGTTTTTGCAAAAATAGTGAAATAATGAAAAGTGTTTTGTATTTAAAGAATTTTTTTATGAAATTAGATTTTTCGAAAATATTTTTCCGCCCATTTTTCAATTTACCATTTTTTTTCACTTAAAGAAAATAGAGTTGCATTTTTTTTGTTTGCGGTTATTCGTCACCGGTGCATCATTTAATAGAACCGCACCGGCGCGTCCATTTATAACACGACACCGGTGCACAGTAACTAAAACACACCCGTGCGGTTATCTGTACATTAGCACCGATTTTCTTTTAAGACTCTGAAATTACTTTTAGGTGTGTACACCAAAATTTAGTGAACTCCAACCATAGAAATTGAGAATTAAAATTTTGTTTATTCTTGATGGATATATGCAATTAGAATTAGAGTTTTGTTTATTCTTGAGAATTAGAATTGGATAAATTCTTGATGGAAATAATGATTTTTCCAATGCATTTTGTTTATTATAGGAGGTCCCCACTGATTATGTGGAGAGAATGCAATGTGGGGCATGTGAAGATGCAATACTATAGGGCCCAAGTGGGCAATTATGGCATGTGAACCTGTGCTATGCTAAGACGTGGGCAATTTTCACAAATGGTTGGGAAAGTTTTGTTTTTGAGCAGTTTCTTGAAGTTGGAGATATTTTAGTTTTTAGACATGTTGGAAATGTACATTTTGTTGTGAAAATATTTGGGCCATTTCTTTTCAAAACTACACCTCTTCTTCTTTCAGAAAAATAAACTTGAACCTTTCCACAACCTGCTATAAGAAAAGGTGCCAACAGGAGCCTCTGCCATGCATATCTGTTTCTGACATGCATATCTATTTCTTCTGTTGAGGTCTTGAAGGAATTTATTATGGGAATTCTACTTCGCTGAGGAATCTTCTTGAATTTTCTTTGGTTCTACGAAAGGGTGCAGTTACTAACAGATATAGGATTGTAAGCTCCCTTCAACTCATTAAATTGTAGAATATGGAATAGTGCTCAAGTATATGATGACATTCTTCAATCATATTCTCAAAATATATGGGTTCTTTGTTAAATGCATAGCTACAAGATTCGGTCATATCGCTGCCAGGAAAAATTCAATTGAAATACCAATACGACAGGGTCGGTACTGTCTACTATCCCATGAACCCATAAACCCCACAAAAAATCTCAAAAAGCTTTTAATAAAATGCAAAATAGTCCAAAAATGTTTTTTTTTTTTTTTTGTCTGTTGCATTCTTGACACTCTAATTCTTCTAAAATCTGTTCATGGAATTAGCATAAATAAGAGGCAACACAATGGTAATATACTCAAATTCTTCTAAAATCTATTCAATGGAATTAGTACATGTGTTATTAATTCATCAATATTTATACTTTTTAAAATGGGTTTTTATAAAGAAGAGGACTTAATTACCTTATACCTTATAAGACTCTTTTTTTTTGAAACATTATAATACATATCTTGAATTAATGTTAAAAACAATATTTCACTTGATAATTTGCAATTATGTTGATCTCAATAAAAATGGCGTACTGTATAAAGTTCTTTTTTTTGGTATGTAAGATCCTAATAAAATAATGATAATTCTAAAGTACATGAATTTATTTGCATTATTTTCTAAACTTTATTATGTTACAAAAATTCATATTATTCTAGATTTATTATTTTACAATTATTTACAATTTTACAAATTTACAAATTATTAATTTTTAATAAAATCATTTCACATTAATACAATTAAAATTTTCACATTAATACAATTAAAATTACAATTACAATTAGAATTAAAATTACAATTTTACAATTTTACAGACAATTAGAATTAGAATCACAATTACAATTTTAGAAATTTACATACAATTACAAATATTACAATTACAGTGATTTCACAGTATTACAATTAAAATTTTACAAATATTTTACATACAATTAGAATTAGAATTACAATTAGAATTACAATTTTACAAATATTTTACATACAATTACAATTACAAATACAATTACAATTTTAAAATTTTACATACAATTATAATTAGAATTACAATTTTACAATTTGCCATATATACAATTACAATCATTTCACAATAAATTAAATATTACAATTATAATTAAAAAATTATAATTAGAATTACAATTTTACAATTTGCCATATATACAATTACAATCATTTCACAATAAATTAAATATTACAATTATAATTAAAATATTACAAATATTTTACATACAATTATAGTTAAAATTACAATTACAAATACAAATCAAATTTTACAATTTTACATACAATTAAAATTAAAATTTCAGTTGCAATCATGACATAATATTTAATATATATCATGGTCATTTAATATTAAATTAATTAATAAACATCATGATCATGATAACCATCGTACAAACATCATATTTGACTAAAAAACACATTCAAATTCACTAACATCAACATGATCATGATCATCTAACAAAACACAATTAGCATTGTATAACATCATCACAACACAAACATCAAATATACATCTCATGTCAAATAACTCACGCTATCACATACACATCTATCTACAAGCTGCACATTAAATGAACATATCTAACATGAACTAACAATATAAACATCATGATGATCACCAACATGTAAATTAGGTACAAATACAACATGAGCATACAATATATATATATATATATATATAACTGAATAATGTCAAAAATATACAACTGTAATATAAATATCATGGATCAGCTAGTGGTACAACATCAATAGCAATACTAGTCGAGGCCTGCTCAGTCAATGGTGCAGCCTCGACAGTCGATGGTCTAGCCTGCTCATGATCATGAGTATTGCTGGATGCTGCAGGCTTTTACTGGACGTGGCCGATGGTCCAACCTGCTCTCCATGATGACTGCTGCTAGATGCTAGTGGAGGCTGCTCATCTGGCACGACACAAGGTGAACGATCATGAGATGATGAGTCACTGCTTGCGGACTATCAATCATGTGCTGCGTCTCGACCATGCCTAAAATGTGCAATGATCCTCCTTAGCTGCGTAACTAAGGTCGTAGCTCCTACGACATGCCGCATTAGGCTGTACATGTCACACGACATGCCTCTCCACATATGTAACAACCTACCATCAACCTGTATGTATCTCATATTAGTGGGTATGATACCCACCTCAACAATCAATGCAGTGAGTTGGTTGCCCAACTCCATCATGTATCTACTATCAAGTCGACCGCGCCTAGCAAAAGGCGATACTAGCGCACCAGCAGGAGTAGGTCTCTCTGCATCGACCTCTTGATGATCCTCGGCATCCGGCATGCCCTAATCATCATCAGGATCCACACCTGGATCATGTGGTGGTGCCGGCATGTCCTCGCCATCAAAAGACCCAATTTCTGCAAAATATATACAAGTACACAACAATAATTAGCAAATTTCATTACACAATTTAATAAAAACAAGTTAAAGAACATGTTATAATAAATGTAAAGAAAACAATAATATTACCTCTATCATCCGGTGGCTCATCATCTGTGAAGAGGATGTTGGCACACCCTCGTCAATCCAACACATCATAAGGACAGGGGACCATAAGGAAGGGAGGCAACTCGTCAACACTAGCTAGAAACTCCAGTGCATCATGCAATATCCCTGTTGGAAACACAATCTCGCCCCTCTTGGGCATCATCTGCCCCCCACATGTGCATCTGTGCGTCGAACATCGGCCTACGAGGCTGCTGAACAAAATTAGGCCTTGTTTATGGAAAACTCTCAAAAAATAAACAAAAACGCTCCGAAGCAAAAGGGAAGTTGACCCTCCCTGATGCATGAGCAAGGAATCTATCTAAGGTTGTACAGAATTGTCGCAAAAAAATGGCAGACCACCTGACAAGTCGTGGCGCCTGTACTAAAGAATCAACATAATATAGAAGCGAGCAAATAATATGTTGCCCATCACTGGTGTTATGTGAAATGGTCGAAATAAGAAGTGAGAGGCACATCACCTAATCACTACCAAATGCACCAATATATAACTGACCTCCGGAGACCTGAAAATATGAAGGAGAAAATATATCTACGCTAATGTATCTATGGGAGTACACCAACTAAATCCTTGCTGCATAGCCAACTGGAACCTCTGGGAATGAGGGAAAATCCACTCCTCTCCTCGATAGCCTTGTAATGAAATATATTTCCTCGTCAGTGGGCATGTACCACTGGTTAGGACCAACCTGGAAAGCCTATCTGTGGGCATTCCACCTGCGGATAAGATGTCTCAAAAACACACCATGGCCCTTTAGGGAAGTAGCCTCCTCATATAACTTGAGGAGGCCTACCTGCCTTAGGAGCCCCTGGGTAGCTATTGTAATAGGGCAAGGGTACGCATCTCTCTCCCTCTCTCGTGCCTCCCATAGGCGAACCATGTCATACTGCTCCACATGTTGTTGCTGTTGTTCCCCCTCTTCTCTCCTTTCACGTCTTTGAATGATTTACATATTAAATACAATTTTTTTATTAAATGAGACATGTATTTATGAATATACATATATAATTTTTTTTGGAAAAAAAAAAACAATCGGTGTGCCACAAAAAAAAGTCATGCACTGGTTCTGGTGCGTATTTTTTTTGTTGCGCACCGGTGGCAGTGCACCAGATGATATTCAATGCACTGGCGACAGTGCACTTCAAAATTTAGAAAGCACCATTGACTTTGTATGGTGTCAGGAGTGCGGTGCACTGACTAAAATATACGCCCTGACGTGTATAGTTGGGTCAGTGCACCAACCTCCTGATAGATTCATTACATAGTCAACTGTGAGGTATTTTACCAGGCCGCACCGTTGACCCTGTTGAAATGCAGAATGGTGTGCTGACAAAAATACCCGCCCCGGGGCTGATATTCAAGTCAGCGCACCGCATTGCCGCTATTCCACATGGTCAACGGTGCAGTTGGGTAAATGACAACACCACCCTTTTTTAAAAATTTTAAAATAACACGGTGCGCCTTTCGGTACCACCCCGGAATTGGTGCGGCCTGTAAATTTACAGGCAATACCGCTTATCAGTGCGAGCCGAATGGCTCGAGCGCACTGTGTGACAATTTTTTTCTTCTTCTTTTAAATGGTTAATTTTAAGGTTATTTGAAATTCTAATCCGCTAAAAATCTTAATTATGGAAAAACAAGAAAAATACCTGTACATTTGGTTGTTGAGGAGGCATATTGGCTGTCGAATTTGCAAAAGAAAATTTGCCCACCGTTTTGCAAAATTCAAGCTAGAGATTGGTGGGCAATGCACAACAGCAGTGCATGTAATGGGTGCAATGGGAGCATCGATGTCAGGGTGGTTCAGACAAGGATAAATTGCATCGATGCTTGAGAGCTCTAGAGCACTGAGAAAAGTGAAAAATGGGGTTTTTTGGCAGTATTTTTTTTTTAACCCTGTTCCGATGTGTGGGGTTTTATAGGCACACCGGTGTGGTTTCTTAAGACCGCACTGGGTGGTTTCTGTTTTGGTGTGGTTTTTTATGATGCACCGGTGCGAAAGAGTTGTAAAGCACCAGTGCATTATAGTAATAATACACACCGGGTGGGTGTGTACAGAGCACACGACGTCCGGTGTGCTAATGTTTTGTGCGCACTGGTGCTTTCTCTTGTTGAACGCACTAGTGCAGTTTAGGATGATAAGCGCACTGGATGAAAAACATCCGCAAAAACCTCCGCCTTCCAACCTCCTCTAGTAACCTCTACTAGAAACGGATGTCTAGGGTATTTTTATAAGGGGTTCCTCAAAAACATCCGTTAGAGGGTCTTTTCATTGTAGTGTGCTCAATTATTTGTCAAAAAAAGACTGTCATTTGAGGAATTGGAAATTCTGGTAAAATTTATGTGCATAGAGTAAAATTGAACATAGCTAAAAGAAAATAGCATTTTTAAGAATGTATCAGTGAGGAGTTGTTCACTATGGTACATTGTCACCATGTGCATGAGTTTTTCTAAAAGGTTTGTTGAGATTCAACAAGATGATGAGCTTAGTGAAAAGAGTCGCCTTCACTAAGTGGGCTTGTAGGCTATTTTTGGCTCAAGTATATTTTTAGACTATCTATTTTTAGACATGGTGATTATATTTCAGAAGTTGCAGGATGCTATTTGTGGATGGTTGGTCAAGTTGGAAAAATAGGTGAAATTCTATTTTTAGAATATTGGGTGAAGTCTATTTATCGATCGCTGATCTAAAAATAGAAGTGTCGATTATTATTAGCTCTTAATAATAATCCGACAATAAACAACAACTTATTCTCTTGGAGCACTAAATTTCAGTGCACGGATTTGGAAAATCAGTGGGCTGAAGGAATTACACAATTCCTAGGGTTTACTGGTGGTTCATGCATGGAGGACTAAGTTAGAACTGAAGTGGAAAAGTTATGACAGAGTTGGAAGAGTAGTTCATGGAGTTGTTATTCAGTTTAACTCAGTTAATGGAGTTAAACACAATTGAGCTAGTTGTATCTAGTCTAACTGAATGATACACTAGTGAGAGTGGAGTGAATTAATTAGTTAATTAATTCACAAATAATAACTCATTAATCAACTGAACAATACATCAACTAACTACAGTGCATGTCAGTTCCAGTGGAGACCCAGTGGAGAGATAGGTGAAAGGGCAAGATGGACTATCTGTTGTGACTATAGTGATGCATTGATTGCACCACACACACATTAGATTTTCCAATGAGGATTGCGCAGTCAAGGTAAGGGTAATTTGAATTCATTCAGAGCTATTCTTCAGCAGGGATTGCGCAGTGGAGGCAGGCTAGCAGGTGGCAAGAAATTGGTGCATGGATTTGCAGATTTCTTCTAGTTAGTGTGTGATGATTGTATTGTACTGAGATCTTGATGTACTAAGCTTTGTATGAGATTGTTACATGATCTCCATGATACATAATATATGATAGTTGGGGTTTTCAGCTTTAGGCTTTCCCGTTAAACAACTGTGTTATGTGCGATTGTTTTTATTGCTTCATGTGTTTGCAATTGAGTTTTTCAATTTCCACAAAAGATTAACAGTGGAAGGATTTTGTATTTAGCAAGAAGATAAATATTTTTAGATCAGGAGAATATGGATATATACATGAATCTTGTATATAATTTCTACATGGTATTGGAGCATTGTTAATTCTTGAAGATTGCAATTGTGAAGAATTTCTGAGTTTGTGCTGGTGGACAATTGGAATTTGCTGCAGAAAATTCTTGGTGCGACAGTTGAGTATACATTGAAATGTATTTCAATGGGTTGCGATTGGAGTATGCCCTTGATGGGAGCTAGAATTACATAGCCTGGAAGGATAGGATGGAGGCGGTGCTGGAGGATAATGGACTGAAGGAGTTCATCGATAGCGATGTTCCTAAGCCGGGATCTAGCGATGCTGCATTAATTTACGCATAGAAAAAGAAGATAGCAAAGACAAGAAGAATTATGTTGGAAGGTGTGAAGGACCATATTCTGTCCATCCTTCATGGGAAAGCCACTCCATTCTTAATGTGGAAGGCTTTGACAAATTTGTTCCAAAGCAGTAGCGGCCAGAGAAAGTTGGCGCTGAAAGACAAGCTCATAAAAATGAAAATGGAGAAGGGCGACAGTATTCCAAAATATCTCACGAAGTTTGTCCACTGTAGAGATGAACTGGGAAGTGTGGGGATTACTATTGATGATGAATACTTGGTGAGATTGGCTCTCCTTGGGGTTCCAAAGAGTTGGAATAGCTACGAAGACTCTGTCAATGGATGGGAGAAACTTCTGGGATGGGAGCGACTTTGGTCGGATCTTGTGCAGGAGGAGATAAGGTGGGGTACCAGGGATGGCTCTTCATCGAAGAATGGAGATGAAGAGAATTGCGCTTTGGCTACCAAAGAAAGGAAAGGGAAGGGGAAGAAATTTCCTTCAAAATCTGATGCTAAAGGCAAGAAGCAGGATTTGTCCAAAGTGAAGTGTTTTCACTGTCACGAACATGGGAATTTCGCCACTAACTTCCCACAAAAGAAGAAGAAAAAGAAGGCTGCTGGAGTTGTAGCTGGAGAGGCCTTAGCCTTGCAATTTTAACTTGATTTCTCTTTAATCGCAGGCTTGGTTTTAAGCTATATGGGATTGGTGTGGTATCTTGATAGTGGTGCGTCTTTCCATATGACGGGAGACAAGGAGTTGTTTAGTGACTTAGAGGAGAAGGACCTTCAGATGCATATAGAGATGGGCGACGATGGTTGATATAATGCGACCGAAATTGGGACCATTACCTTTGAGAGGGAGTCCTGTAATCCATTCTTGTTGAAAGATGTTATGCATGTTCTAGGTCTGAAGAAGAACTTGGTCTCGGTCGCAATGTTGGAAGACAAAGGTTATGATGTTGTTTTTAGTGAGGGAAAAGCCTTCCTTCGACATAAAACAATGGGTGAAACCAAGAGGATAGGGATTCGCGTTAAGAATCTCTACAAGCTGGAGGTAGATGGATATGCTGCAATGTTGGGCAAAGAAGAATAAGTGGTGAGCCGGGATGAGGGCGAATTATGGCACAGGAGATTGGGCCATCTTCACCACGATGCTTTGAATATTTGCAACATATTTCTACTGGACTTCCCAAGGGTACTCTTGCGCAGTCAGATCAGTGCAAGGGATGTACTATGGGTTAGTTTGTGAAGACCACCTTTCATGAGAAGGAGAACCATGCTTCGGTGATCCTGGAGAGAATTCACACAGACATGTGTGGACCTTTCTCGGTTGCTTCAATATCAAAACACAGGTATTATGTTATATTTGTTGATGAATATTCTCGTAGATGCTGGATCTTCTTCATGCAGAAGAAGAGAAAAACATTCTCAAAGTTCTGTGAGTTTAAAGAATTGGTGGAGAAGGAGTCAAGGAAGCAAGTGAAATCTCTATGGAGCGATAATGGTGGTGAATACATCTCAGGAGAATTCAAAGACTTAAGTAGCAAAGAAGGAATTCGAAGAGAACTCGTAGCACCTCATAACTCACAGTAGAATGAGGTCGCTGAGAGGAAGAACATAACGATCGTGGGTGTTACACGAGCGATGCTACATGACCAGGGCCTATCGGTGCACTTGTGGGCGGAAGCATGCAACACTGTGGTTTATGTGCAAAACCGTTGTCCTCATAGAGTACTGGGCATGAGTACACCTGAAGAATATTTTACTGGTAAGAAGCCTAATATTTATCATTTGAAGATTTTTGGCTCATCTATTTACATTCATGTGACAAAGGACGCCAGGAAGAAGCTGGAGCTGACTGCAGAAGTTGGGATATTTGTGGGGTACACAGAAACACCCCATAATTATCGTGTGTATTTTCCAAACAATCATATGACTATGGTTCGACAAGATAAAAAATTTAATGAGGTGAAATCCATGAAGTTGTCGCTTGAGAGGGAGCTACACTTGCATGCAGAGGAGGAACTTCTTGCTCCCAAATATGAGCCTTTAGATGTGGATCAGCCACAGGAGGAGATTCATGGAGTGGAGGAGTCCGCTCACGCAAAAAGAAACATCAGACAAGGTAGAAAGCGAACGATAGAAGTTGAGAGACTGAAGCTTGATGCGACACAAAATGTAGGAGTCCCGACATCACAACGCAGACAGAGACAGTCACCTGACCAATTTACTGGATACATGGCTCTGATGAGCAAGTGTATCGTGACAGAGCCATATTCTTTTGAAGAAGCAGTGCAGGAGCCCACATGGGTAGATTCCATGGTGGAGGAGTATGAATCCATTGTCAGAAATAGTGCTTGGGAGATTGTTCCAAGGCCAGTGGGAAAATCAGTTATAGGATCAAGATGGATCTACAAGGTAAAGCAAGCTACTGATGGGAGCGTCAAGAAGTATAAGGCAATAGTTGTTGCCCGAGGCTTCTCATAGATTGCGGGGATTGATTATGAATAAACCTTTGCACCTGTCACACGGTATTCTTCCATAAGGACCATCCTTGCTCTCTCAGCGCAGATGGGTTGGCACATTCATCAGATGGATGTGAAGATTGCATTCCTTAATGGGATCATTGAGGAAGAGGTGTAAATTGAGCAGTTTGAAGGATTTGAGATCTTCAACAACGAGTCACATGTGTGCAGGCTCAAAAGAGCACTGTATGGGCTGAAGCAAGCACCACATGATTGGTACACTCGGATCGACAGATATTTCACTGGACTTGGCTTCACCAAGAGTGAGGTAGATGAAAACCTGTACCAAATTCTGGTGGAGGGTAAGCTTTTAATCATTGTTCTTTATGTTGATGATTTAATAATAACACGTGATGAGAAGTTGATACACTCATGCAAGGCAGATCTTGCAAAGGAGTTTGAGATGAAGGATTTGGGCCTTCTTCATTATTTCCTTGGATTGGAAATATGGCAGCAGGAAGGTGAACAGTTTGTGTCTCAAGGCAAGTATGCTCGGGAGATACTTGAGAAGTTTCACATGCAAGGATGCAAGCCTATCGACACTCCTCTTCCAGGAAATTGGAGGAAAGAGGATGCTACATCGGAAGAGGTAGTAGATGCCACTGTTTATCAACAGTTGGTGGGTTTGCTCATGTATTTTGTTAATACAAGACAGGACATATGCTATGCGGTGAACCATATTTCACAAGCGATGGTTAAGCCTAACAAGCTCTTTTGGAAGGTAGGCAAGCATGTCCTGAGATATCTCAGGGGCACATCTGAGTATGACTTATGGTACAGAAAGACAGATGAGGTGAAGTTGCATGGATTCATGGATGCAGATTGGGCAGGCAACGCAACAGAGAGAAAGAGCACATCAGGAGGGATTTTTAGTATCAGATCTACGACAGTTTCTTGGTACAACAGGAAAAAAATATCTGTGGCACTCAGTTCAGTGGAAGCAGAATACATGGCAGCAAGTCAAGCTGCATGTGAGGCTATTTGGATGAGGAAGATCCTGGTTGGTTTGTTTGGTTCACATTTAGGTCCCACAGTGATACATTGTGATAATCAGAGTTGCGTTAAAATCTCGATTAATCTTGTGTTTCATGATAGATCTAAACATATTGATATCCGGTATCATCATATCAGAGATTGTGTGCCGCGGAAGATCATGTTTCTTCAGTACATTCCTACGGAAGATCAGGATGCAGATATTTTGACGAAGGAACTCGACAGGAACAAATTCGAATACCATAGAGGCAGGATTGGGGTGAAGGATAATCCCTATCTTGTTGAGAGGGAGTGTTGAGATTCAACAAGATGATGAGCTTATTGAAAAGAGTCACTTTCACTAATTGGGCTCGCAGGCTATTTTTGGCGCAATTCTATTTTTAGACATGGTGATCATATTTCAGAAGTTGCAGGATGCTATTTGTGGATGGTTGGTTAAGTTGGAAGAATAATTGAAATTCTGTTTTTAGAATATTGGGCGAAGTCTATTTATATATCTTCGATCTAAAAATAGAAGTGTCGATTATTATTAGCTCTTAATAATAATCCGACAATAAACAACAACTTATTCTCTTGGATCAGTTAATTTCAGTGCACAGATTTGGAAAATCAGTGGGCTGAAGGAATTACACAATTCCTAGGGTTTATTGGTGGTTCATGCATGGAGGAATCAGTTAGAACTAAAGTGGCAAAGTTATGACAGAGTTGGAAGAGTAGTTCATGGAGTTGTTATTCAATTGAACTTAGTTAATGGAGTTAAATTCAATTGAGCTAGTTGTATCTAGTCTAACTGAATGATACACTAGTGAGAGTGGAGTGAATTGATTAGTTAATTAATTCACAAATAATAACTCATTAATAAATTGAACAATACAACAATTAACTACAGTGCATGTCAGTTCCAGTGGAGACCCCGTGGAGAGATAGGTGAAAGGGCAAGATGGACTATCTGTTGTGACTATAGTGATGCATTGATTGCACCACACACATATTTGAGTTTCCAATGTGGATTGCACAGTCAAGGCAATTTTAATTCGAATTCATTCAGAGCTATTATTTAGCAGGGATTGCGCAGTGGAGGAAGGCTAGCAGGTGGCAAGAAATCAGTGCATGGATTTGCATATTTCTTCTTATTAGTGTGTGAAGATTGTATTGTACTGAGAGCTTGATGTACTAAGCTTTGTATGAGATTGTTACATGACCTCCATGATACATAATATATGATATTTGGGGTTTTCAGCTTCAGTTTTTCCTGTTAAAAAACCGTGTTATGTGCGATTGTTTTTATTTCTTCATGTGTTTGCAATTGAGTTTTTTAATTTCCGCAAAAGATTAACAGAGGAAGGGTTTTGTATTTAGCAAGAAGATAAATATTGTTAGATCAGGAGAATCTGGATATATACATGCATCTTTTATATAATTTCTACAAGGTTTGTGGTAGTGTGAATAACTGGAGCCATCTCATTCTGTTGTAATCCACCACATTTTAGGATCGATGTTCAATCCTTCCTTTGAGAGTCTGTTAGAAAACTAGTTTCTCTCCTTGAAGAGATGAAGGCACGAGAAAAAAACTGAGTTATTTAGATTCATAACGTCATATAAGAGAGGAGCAAGGGTGATGGTTCGACATGATTGTGCATTGTTTAACCAGTTGAATACTAGCATTAAATCCCCAAATTTGTGTAATTGTGAGACTCCTTTTTCTATGACAAATAATATCATGTTTCCACAAGCATGAAGCTCGGCATGATTATTTGTTCTAGGCCCAAATCCCATAAAAACATGATAATAATGGTTTTAAGAAAACTACTCACATGAACTTTCTCTTTAAAATATTTAAAACTCCTTTTGCTTTTAGGAAAGAAGGTTCAATCCTCCTTTTCAAATTCTATGAATAAATGATATTTCTATTATTTTACTTATATTCTAATAAAAAACTAAATTTATTTGTGTATATTAAGTTTAATTGTTGATTATATATTTTCTAACTTCTTTGAGAGACTACAATGCTATGTAATACTTGTTTACTATAAGAACCAAAATAATATAACGTTTCTAGAGAATGGATGTTTGAAGGAAAAGTTAATCACTCCCTTAAAACTTTAATTATTTAGTTTATACTTATTATGCCTATTAACAAACATTAACAAACTTGTTTATTGTTTTCCTTTAATGACTACGTACCTTGTTGTAGTGTGAAGGAAGATAAGATTAACAATTCAATCCCATTTACATTTATGGGGAGAAGAAAATTAATAAATAGGAAATATTGTAACACATATATCCTTTAAATAAAAAATGAAGCAAAAGGTTTGTATACTTATGCTATATTATATGTTGATTTCAATTTAAATAAATACTTATGGAGGATAGGATTTGCATGTCCATTTTAGGAAGTTAATTCATCACTATAAAAAAAAACCAAAACAAAAGAGTAGTAAGGTGACCGATAAACATATTTACTTAACCATGATGGGCTTTTGTGAAAGATTTAAAAATCCTTATGAGCTCAATGAGCATATGAAAATTTGAAGACAATGTGGACCAACATGTTGAAGATAATTTTCGTGGATGATTTGATAGTAAAATATCAACCACTCTTAGCTATGGAGGAGGAAGAACAACCGAGGCATTTTTCCAATGCAAAGTTGTGATGATCCTACTTAACCTTTAAGTTTCCTTGTTTTATATTTGTTAATAGCTATGTTCTATGTAGTACGCCAATGATTTGTAACTCTTTCTATGGATGTATACATTGAATAATTTATATGTTATGGTAAATTAAATTTATGGTTGTAATTGTAGATGGATTTGAGTAAAGGAGACACAAGTCTTTCAAATGTAAGAAAAAGAGGTAGGATGAATGTGTTTGATCGAGAAGGAAAACTAACCCTATGAGAGGAACAAAATATATCTTAAATGGATACTTTTAGGGTCTAAATCCAACTCATTACTATAGTAGTGTGTTAATCTAGGATGACTAGACTAAGTAGACTGGAGTCATCACCTAGTTATTTAGAAAAATAAATAATGAAACAAGGGGAGGAAGAAGGGAAATGCTTACTGATAAATTAAGCTTTAATCATACTAATGAACTTATGGTCATAGGGAGGATTGATCTTATTTTATTTATCAACTGTTTAGGTATGATTAAGTTAGCTAAGAATTAGGGTGAAAAAATGACAAGGAAAGAATGAGCAAAATTTATTTATTTCCACATTTTTGGGGAAAAAATAAGGAAACAAGGGGAGGAGGAGGGGAAAGGCTCACTAATAAATTAAGGTTTAATCATATTAATTAACCTATGGTCATAGGCTGTTATGCAACCAATTCACAAAACATAAGAAAAGATAGATCAATGACTTGAAAATTAGCCTCTTCTAGGGGGCAACCTCCTTTACAACACATGAACAATTCTGGGATGATTGAAATGACAAGGCATCCTTTATATATATAGGAGTCTAAGGGGTCACAATATAATCAAAGCCTACATAAAAATAATAATGTAAGGGAACAACAATAACAATACTGGAATTCTATGGGGCACAATAATAACAATATGGGGGTACGTTAACAATAACAAGAAGGCGACTACACTAACAATAACAATAAGGGGGATACACTAGTATTACAGGGACCTAACATGCCCCTCTCCTTCAAAAAAGTGTTTTCCTTAATGCTTGAGTAGTTCTAGATGATTTTGTATGAAATTCTCATCCTCCCATATGGAACCTTCAACAAGTAAGTTCATCCACTTAATGAGATACCCTCAAATTGATCGATTTTGTAGCTATTGGGTTCTTGATTTCATGACTACATCAGGTTCCAATATGATTTTTTCTTCTTTTTCAAGTTCTAGAAATATTGTTTAGACTGGGAGCTTGTCACAAATAACCTTCTTTAAGCATGAAACATGGAAAATTGGGTGTACTCGATAAGATGCAGGAAACTCCAATTGTATGCCATAGTAACAGTATTTTGCAACACCTTGTAAGGAACATAATACTTGGGTGATAATTTGTTATCCTTGTTATCTTTCTCAAGGGACATTTGTTTGATGATTATAGCCATAAAAATAACCAGTTGCCTACGTCAAAAATTCTTTCATTGTGATGTTGATCTGCTAGTTGTTTCATGCGATTCTGTGCCAGAGTGAGGTTATCCTTTAAGAGTTGGAGAACTTTTTGTTGATGCTCAATGTGATCTTCCACTTCTTGAACCTTATAATTTTCTCCTAAAGATGATGTGATGGAGGATGGATGATATCCATAAATGGGGTCATTTTTGCTGCAATATGGAAGGAAGTGTTATGCCACCATTCAACCAGAGGTAACCATTTGGCCCATTGTGTTTGTTTATAAGATAAAAATCAATGAAGATTTCCTTCCAAGAATTTGTTCACTATCTCAGTTTGACCATCAGATTGAGGATGATAATATGAATTGTGAGCTAATTGAATACCAATACAAGAAAATAATTCCATCCAAAAATTTCCGGTGAAAATGGGATCTCTGTCACTTACAATAATCTTTGGGTTTCCATGTAGATTTTGAATTGTTTCCATAAATGTAGTAGCAACTGTACTAGATTTAAAAGGATGAGATAATGAAAAAAAGAATGTATATTTGGTAAGTCTATCAACTGCCACCATGATGACACTCTTTCCTTCATACTTGGGTAAACCTGTTGTTATGCGAGATTTATGATTGCAGACAAAAGTATCCCCCTATGTTTGGTGGCCAGCCTAGAACAAAAGAGATACAAGGAACCCAATGCTTTCCTTAAAGTAAATATTTGAAGGAATGAAGCCTACCTAGAATCTGTCACATGCTTCACTACTTCTTCAGCTCGAATGCTCCAATTCTAGCTTCGATTGCCAAAATTAGAACCTGCATAGTCAGATAACACAAGCCAAGAAACTACGAGATCTATGCAGTATCATCTATGTACTCTATTCAATAGATCAACACATAATTTAAATATATGAAATAACGACATCACATATCGGAAAACAAATAATTCTTTGCAATAATATAAACGGAAGGAGATTACAACCACAAATAGGTGTTGATCTTGTAGAAGAGCTACTCCAAGTTGTCTTGTCCTTTCCTTGTTACAACATGCACCTCCAATCACCCCAAATGCATGTAATATTAACCTCTCACCTCAAAAACATAAGGGTAGAATCACTCTCCAAAATCCAACCCCTTGCATATGCAAGGTAGTAAATATATAGAGGAGTGGGGTAAGTTGGGAGTTCTTACCTAATTACCAACCTAATGTTTTAGATCCACCTTTGATGGGAGGATGGGATCAAAGGATAAGGGATAAAAACTTCAAATACGGATGAGATAAGATCCGAAAGTTTTATTTGAGGTAAATGGTTGTAACAAATTCTGGAAGCTTTTGGAAGAGGAAGCTTCTAGAAATTCTGTCTTTTTCCTGAATTTCTAGAACCATATGCAAAGGGGAGAATGTTGGCCAAAATGGAGAAAAATATAGGTGAACGCTATCAAGAGGAAGGTCAGGGAGATTTGGTACTAAAATTGGCTCAGATAAGGTGGTTTCAGGCATAAATTTTGGGTAATGAAGGAGGTTCACTTATGGCTTTGTGTAATGATGTTGACAAGGGGGAATATGATGTAGATTGATCCCATTAGAAGGCATAATGAATGGATGTGACAAAAGGGCCTATAACATATTTCCCCCTAAAGCACAAAGTCTTAAATGATGAAAAATGAGTGAAGTGATTTACCTTGTGACAAGTCGTGATCAAGAACAATCAAAGAGCTTCATCTATTACAATACATTTTCATCATGACATCTTTTTGTTGAGGGAGGCATACCCATATTCAACACATAAGTTAACATAACATGTATAAAGATCAAAAGACACATCCATAAATGCAATTGATGGACCCTATTATTGGATGACCGTATGCATGATCATAGCCATTATATATTTCGATCTTTGTATAACTCCTGAAATCGCAGCCTGAATGGATGAAACTACATCCAGGGTCTTCTATCTCATTCACACAACCAACCAATGTACGAGTCTAACCATGTGAATCAATGAGCTGAGGTTGAACATGGAGACACCATTTGACTACCAACGGATGATGTAAGCCATCAACAAACACAAGGGAAACTATCGATGATGTTAATAGATCTCAAGGTACTATAGTACGATCCATATGGTGCGAGTAAATGAGTTGATGTCAAACACCATACAAATTATTTTAGTCGAATGAAAAATATTATGTAAACCTGTAGCTGAGAGCGAGGAAAAATTCCATTAATGTATGCAAGCACCAAGGTACTAAAGGGGTGTTTCTAAGTCAACTTCCTGGATAATGCGCTGATGTCGACAGGATGTGAACTTTCACAGGAGGGCCTTGGTGTATCCCCCATAAACGACACAAAATGGCTATCATGAGTGAGACAGAATGATGATGAGACATAACTGGATAAAGAAAAGAAAACATGGAATGAAGGCTTAAGAGTATTGTAACAGATATCAATTGAAATTACTTCTCTTGAACACATAACGACACTGGATAGAGTTGGCAACATTGACACAAATCCAAAATAAGTCTCTGAAAAGGTATGATGAACTTAATGACAAGTAGATTACCTGACCCAACATCCACAAATATGAAGTGGAATAGTGTCGTGTTCAAGAGAAACTCGTTGCCATTAGCAAATGAAATACCCTATTTTCCCAATTTCCCCAACCATACTAGTCAGTACCACTTTAGTTTTTAACACGCTTGAGGGGATAACATATGCTTGATATGTAAGTTCACCCTTCAGATGAATCCCTCTGAGTATTTTTAACTACCCCTTAGAAGGAGTGGTTCGACCTTGTCATGTTTGACAAGTCCACCATTTTTTGATGTTTTAACGAGTCCACTCAAGGTAAAACTCGACATATTTTTCATGTTTAGAGAGTTTAAAAAAGAGGCCAAAAAGAAAAATCCAGATGTTCCTTTTCGTAGATCGTCTCTCAAGTCCGAAAAAGGAGAAAACAATACTCAAGACAACCTCTTAGCCATGTTTGACTAAGGTATTCCTTTTTCGTAAATAGTCTATCTTAGTCCAGAAAAAGGGTTAAAATTATACTGAGTAGACATATTTTCATTTACTTTAACGAGTTTGAAAATATAAGTGCTCTATGATATTTTCATATTTTGGGAGTCTAAAAAGAGATGAAAGAGGACTCCACCTGGAGGAACCAGTGGTATAAAAGGATAGAAACTGGTTCTGGTCATGATGGAATTTCTCAAAACATGTAAAGGTAAAGAGGATGGCTAATAAGACCACCCCTTGTAGTTGTTTCTCATGAAAGGGTAAAAGCCAAGTGAAAGTGTATGATCGGCCAAACATATGGTGATGATGGAATGAGAAAACCAAGGCTCATCTGGAAAAAATAGGCCGATAAAAATCACAATCATGGTAGGTAGGATTAAAATGTTTCATTTTTACACAATCTTTAAATGTGGGAAACTATGCTTGAGAATACTTGAAGATGGTTTCTTTTTTACAAAAGCTTAAAACATGGGAAACTATGCTTGAGAGTAGTTTCATTTTTACAAAAGTTTGAAACATAGGAAAACTAGGCTTGATATAATTTCGCATGCCCCTAGCATAATGAATCAATTTGAGGTACATGCCAGCCTCATTTCATGAACCTAAGTAGATTATTGGTTGCTAATAGGTGGATGGAATGAAGTTTCTTTTACGAGATCAAGTGAAATAATCAATTGGGAATTTACGAGATCTAATCAAAGAATCAAATTGGAAGGGGATATGTTTCATTTTTTTACGAGATTAACACAAGAAAAGAACTATGCTCAAGATTTGTTCATGTTTATACGAGCTTAAAACGTAGAGAAAACTATGCTCATAGGAACCTGTTTCATTTTTTAAAGAGGTTGACATAGTAAAAGAACTATCCTCATAGGACCTTGTTTCATTTTTTAACGAGCTTGACACAAGACAAGGAAATCTATGACAAAATCATATCATGGCCTCCAAGAGACCATGAATTCTAAGAGGTTCTAATCATATGGGATAACAATGCTCTGGAAGGGATCAAAATATCAAATGGACAGGTTAGACTCCAATGCCCCTAGTAAATGATGCACTATATCATCAACTAGATCGTCAGTATACGTGGGCATGGAAAAGGTTGCCACATAATTAATCTATGGCGAGGGAGATACCACTTGCATATAAGGACCATTTAGGGAGAACTGCCCCCTTGTGTTGTGGGAACAAGAGGATTGTCCCCCTATATCGTGGGAATGGGAGGATTTCCCCCCAGTTCATTAGAATATGAAGAAAAAAGAACCTAAGTGATATGAACTTCACTCTCTTCGGGAAATGTATGATCAACTGAAGGTGGGACCGAGTTAACCATTTTCTCAACCAATGGTTGGTGGGTAATGAACTCATTGGATTCACAATTAGAGGGAGTGGGATTGATTGGATTCAGATTCTGATCAATCACTTCATCAACTAGTGGAGGATTAGGGGAAAGCCTCCGGTAACCAAATGGAAGAGAGGCTGAGAAGTTGTAAGGTTGTTCGACACTTTTGAGGCTTCATCCAAATAATGACAGGTGAATAGGATGACTCCCTTGACATAAGCTATAGGTAAATTTCACTTTACCCTTTTTCCCATGGACCTTACTATCACTAGTTGAGGGTTTATCACCAGCGTGATCTCCAAGGATGATGACAAAGGATGATGTGAGAGAGTGGACCACACTTCTAATATCTTGGGAATACCAGGACAATCTCTAAGCAGGTGATCACCCTTACATAACTTGCAAGGGAATTTTTCTTTGCGGGGCTGATTGGAAGATTTATCCATACTAGCTGCATCAGTGGCAATGGATAATTGGTTTCCCTCATGATTATTTTGATTCTTCTTCTTCGTCATCATCATCTTCTTCTTCTTCTTCTTAGCTTCCTCGTTACTAGAATCAAGACTTTAATTAGGCAAGGAGGAAGAAAGGGATGAAGAAACAACAGGGAGAGAAGGCAAAGGTTCAACTTTAGGATCAACTTGAGGTTGATATTTTTTAGGTGGAGGAGAACTTGGTTGACGAGAAGTTTGAACATTCAGAACCACAGTGGTTAAAAACAACCAAACTGGCAAACCAATGGTAAATATGGGAAGGGACGACGTTGCCATATAAGGAGCACCAATATTTCCAAAAGGAGGAAAAGGACCATGATTCCCTTTAGATGGGTTTCCTTTATTGGTAGACTCAGGAACTGTTGACATTAGTCTCAACCTAAGTTCTACTAAGGAGTTGTTCCATAGTAAGGATGTCGTTTTATGGTCAATTAATTGATTTTATAAATTAAGGATACAAATAAATCAAAGAGGGTAATCTAGGCATAAAGGTTTAACCAAGGACTTAATGTACGACAACCAATCTCCCCGAATGTTGTGTTCGGTGTATCCCGATATACAAGGTGGTAGATTCGTTTACCTATTTATGGATATAAACCTATAGGGGACTCCCAAAATATAATAGATGGTACATGGGAGTGCGGTCCATAGTAGTGCTATCTAATGTGTAACCATTCGATGAGAGCGCTCCCTTATACTTTGCGTGCATGGAGTTCTATCCAATATACCCAAAGGTACGTGGGGAATGATCCTATACAATCAGATACATAGAACAAGATATCATCCCTCGGATGAAACACTAGAAAAAAAAGGATAAATCCTATGTTTAACGACGTTGGAACACGTCTCTAGCCTAGACCTCTAAGTGTGTCATTAAGTTTCATATTCTCCTTATGTTAATTGAATTGAATTTTAGAGTCGATCTTGAATTATGTTTCAGTTTCAAGGCTCAAAACTCGTTGTCACCTGAACACACCTATGATGCAACTAATATGAGAAATAACTCTTTTCATTTTTGATGAAAACTATCTAGTTTAGGGAAGAGGTGAAAACAATGATGCAATAACCAAATATGCAACAAAAAAGAGCTTCCTAACTATATCTTTCAATTTCATTATTCCATTTCAATTCAAAGAATTAAAAGATCCCAAACTATGCAATGTAATCTATGCACGAATCCCCTGAAAACGATGCAAATGTAATCAATGCACAATTTCCTTTCGTGTTGTGAAAATGAGAATTATAACTATGAAAATGTGATCTATGCTAGAGAATTATTCAAAACAAACACAAGAGGATCCCAATGAAATCAAATGTAATTTGAGATTTCATGAACATAGGAATCAAACTAAAATTGGGTTAAAATTCAAAAAATCAAAAGAGATGATACTCAAAGGAGATTAGCACTCATACACAATTGAGGGGGATTTTTTTTGCAAAAAAGAAAGCTAAAATATGAAATTTTACACTAGGGAATTCCAATTTCACACATAAAAATGTAGATGCAAATGAAATTTTTATTCTTTTCAATTCCTCTTAATTATCAAATGTGAGGAAAACTAAGATGAAAAGTTTAATCATTGATTCAAATATACTTTTTAGAATGATGACTAGAACAAAAATTCATCCATGTGATCAATGACCAAACGAAAATAGTTTGCAAGCTACCAAATGATAAGAACAAAGACAAATCGAAACCAATTCTTACCGAAGTGAATGAAACACAAATGCAAACTAAATGTAGGCTTTAAAGAGACCACACGACACTCTCGACTTAGGGAAGGTCAACTGTAAGTAGGTTGATCAAAGAGATTTTCAGAAACAAGAGCAAATTTTGTGCAAAACAGGGGCCAACGCTGGTGCAGAAGGGGCACCGGTGCTCTGCAACATTGCGATAGAGTGGGCTTGAGTGAGGTGCAACGCTTTGTCAGAGGCATAAGGGGAGCGTTGGGCCAGGGATGGAAGATTATAACACACAAAATTTCAAAAAGGCTTAATGAAATCACTTCCGAGGTCTTTTCTTGATGTAGGAATTTATATGGTAAGTCCCTTAGGTCAAACACCAAAGGTCACTGCTCACAAACAGATCACAGTTCAATACACCAGTATTTTACGTGGTTAAAACCATCAAAGAGAGAAACAGTCCACGACTTGAGCCAACATGGCCACTTTAGGCAATTTATTAATATAAAGAAATAAAATTTACATAAGCTTCTCTCATAAATGTTCATTGGACAAATGACCCTCCATGCTCTTTAAATAAAGCTCATGGACCAATCAAGTGTTAAGCCATGGATCAAGTGTCAGTAATACCAAGGAGAGAATGAACCATCGGATCACTACATATCGTGACTGTCAGATTATAAGTTACAAAAGTACATAGTAAATAAATACACTTTACCTCTACGCTAGACCAAGTTATACTTAACTATTTCCTATGTGTCGGAATATCCTAACGTCCCCCCTTAATAACAACTTGGGATAGGATTGAAGGAATTACAAAGGTGACACAATAGGAGAAGGAAGGATGCATTGGATCCTATCCCCCCTTAATTATAACTTTCCTGAACCTGAAGCATAGATCGAATTTTGGTAAACTTCACTTCTATGAGAGCCTTTTTAAATATATCAACAACTTGATCATTGGTTGAACAATAGTGTACTTCAAGAAAATGATCGTGAATGGCCTTTCTAATGAAGTGTATGTGTAGCTCAATGTGTTTCATGTGCTGATGCTGAAATTGATCTTTGCATAGCTGAATGGCACTTTGATTATCACACCAAGGTGTAGTTGGATGCTGCTGATGAAGACCAAATTTATATAGGATCAGATGAAGCCACAGGGTTTCCTTGTTGGCTTGAAAAAAACCACGATCCTTTACTTCTGCTGAAGAAAGAGAGATTGCACTTTATTTCTTACAAGACCATGTAATAGGTCCTGAAACAAGAGTGAATACATAACCTGCAGTAGACTTTCGATCATTAAGGAACCTGCCCAATTAGAATCAGTGAAACCAATCAACAATGGAGATTCTCCTACACTGTAATGGATCCCGAATTGAACTGTACCTCAAATATATCAAAGTATTCTTTTAGATTCTTTCTAGTGACTTTCATGAGGTTTGTGCATAAATCTAGCAACAATACCAACGACAAAGGAAAGGTCAAGACATGTATGGGTTAGATACAAAATTTTTCCAGCAAGTTCTCAGTATAAGGTAGCATCAACTTCAGGGGAAGTAAAAGTGATTGAAATCTTGACTCCAGACTGAAAGGGAGAAGGGGTTAACTTACAGGCTTCCATGTGAAAGTGGCGTAGAATATCACGGGCATACTTGGACTGAGAAAGGGTAATACCTTCTTTGGATTGCAAGACTTGATGACCAAGGAAATAATGCAGGTGTCCTAAGTCTGTCATTTCAAACTTATTTTTGAGGCTAGAATTCAAATGGTTTATATGGTTGGGATCACTACCAATAAGGATAAGATCATCAACATAAATAACAAGGATGATTAAGGACTTACCCACTTTCTTGGTGTAGACGGTGTTGTCAGAATGACATCTAGAAAAACCATTATCTAAGAGAAAAATACCAATTTTGGCATACAAAGCCCGAGGGGCTTGTTTGAGACCATAAAGAGACTTCCTAATGCGACAAAAAAGGATAGAGTCATTTTGGATAAAGCCTAGGGGTTGTTTCATGTAGATTTATTCATGAAAGTCCCCATGTAAGTAGGCAGATTTAACATCCATATGATGGACTTCCCATTTAAAGGAGGCAACAAGGGAAAGAACAAGGCATATAGAATTCATTTTGGCAACAAGGGATAAGGTTTCAATATAGTCAATGCCTTCAACTGATGAAAATCCTTTAGCAACAAGACGAGCTTTATGTTTATCCACTTTTCCATCTGGTCCAAACTTTGTTCTGTAAACCCATTTGCATCTGACAAGTTTTCTTCCCTTTTGAAGAGGAACAAGATCCCAAATATCATTTTCAAATAAGGAATGATTCTTCATTTATAGCGGCATCCCAATCTGGATGACTTGAAGCTTCTTCAAAGGTATCTGGATCATGATTTTCTGGAACTTGAGCTAATAAGGAAGAGGCCCTGTTGAACTAAGAATGTGTATGAAGTTGATCTGCAAGGTCACCTACTGCATCTCAAGTAGTGAAGACCCATTTTGGAAGCCGTGGAGCTGAAGGAAGGTTCTGAGGAGGTGGAGGAGAATTTCCATCCTCATTGTCATCATTTGAAGTAGAAGGAATGATGTCAGAAGTAGAAGGGATAGAGGGAGGTGGCACATATGCCAAATCAATCTTGCAGGCCAAAGGTGGCACACCCACCAAACTAGGCTCGCATGTCAATATATTTTCATCAATTTTTACATCTATTCTAATGATTACATTTTTGGTTTTGGGTTGAAGAAGTCTATATCCTTTGACATCTTCAGGATATCCAACAAAAATTCATTTTTCACTCTTAGGTTCTAAGGCTTTATGTTTCTTATGATGAATATGGGCCCAAGCTTTACTTCCAAAAACAGAAAAGTGACTTACATCTCGTTTGATTGAGCTCCAAGCTTCTTCTGGAGTGATATTCCTTAAAACCTTAGTAGGAGTGCATTTTAATATGTAATTTTCACAGTTAATTGCTTCTGCATAAAAATTAAGACTAAGTCCTTTACATTGAAGCATACAATTAGCCATTCTTTTATAGTGCAATTATTACTTTCAACTACACCATTTTGTTGTGGAGTATACAAAATAATATGTTGCAATTGAATGCCATGATGAGTGCAAAAGTTGATAAATTTTTTCTTAACATATTCTCCTCCATTTTCAGATCTTAACTTAAGAATGTGATGTCCAAATTGTTTCTCAACAAAGGCCTTAAAGACCAAGAACATGTTAAAAAATTCACTCTTGAGTTTTAAGAAGTATACCCAGGCGCGTCTAGAAAAATTATCAATGAAAGTTAAGAAGTACTTGTAGCTAGAGAAAGAAACAACTGGAAGTGGACCACATAAATCACTGTGCACAAGTTGAAAAGGGGCTGAAGCATGCCAATAGGCACGTTTGTCAAAACTACCTCGATGATGTTTTTCAAGTACACAACCGGAACAAACACCATCTCGACAAGATACCATAGGAAGGCCCGTCACCATGTTTTCTTTACATAGAGTTTGAAGAGAGCGATAGTTTAAGTGATCAAATCAATCATGCCAAAGTTAGCTCACTTCATCATTACGAGCAACAAAAACAGAGGGAAGACATGATGACCCAAAGTTTTCAAACTTATACAACATTTTGGAATCATTAGTAATTCCAGTAGCTAAAATATGTCTAGGATCTCTTAGGTCCTTATTTACAACATCATGAGGTGAGAATTCTACAGTTTTCACCTGAATGAGTTAAATGATAAATAGATAGAAGGTTGCAAGACAACATAGGAACACATAATACATCATTGAACTGATCATTTTCTAGATGAATGGCTCCAAATCCTACAACACTAAGAGATCTATCATCACCAACATAAATATTTTTGGTGTTACAATCATTTAAAGAAGAAAACATGGCTTTATTTTTGGCCATGTGGTAAGAGGCTCCATAATCAATAAGCCACTCATGAGAATGAGAAGAATATACATTCAATGCATAACCAGATCTTGATGCTTGAAAACTACATGCATAAAGTACCATTCCCGAAGATGAAGTTGAAGAGTTCTCCAAATGTATGTTTTTCTTCTTCATTGCTGCTTCTAGGGCTTCCATATTCTTAAAACATTTTGACTCTACGTGGTAATCATGATTTCAAAAGTTGCAATGTATATCTATCTTCTTCCCTTTGTTTTTATTTTCCTTATCAGTTTGTTGAGTTGCTTTTTCAGTGTGCGGCTAACATTACTTAAGACCCTTTTTTGGTTTAGGACCATTCCTTTTAGGATGCTACTTCTTAGGATTCTTTGGATTTGGTTGTTGTTGGGAGGCTAAGGATTTCTTAGAAGAGTTCCCAGTATTAATAAGACCAAGGTGTAAGAGTTTTTCTTGTTCTCTTATAAAAGAATCACAAACGACATAAAAAAAGGGGGACTTGTACGCTGTTCCTTGAGAAATGAGGGCTTCTTTAGTGGAATGGAAGGGGGGAACAAATACAGAGTATGCTGGGCATAGATTAACAAGAATGGAATAGATAAGACTACCATCTTACATTTTTACCTTACAACCTTCTAAAAGAAGTCTAAGGGTCTTAAATTTGAACAAAAAATCTTCAATAGAAGAGAAATTATTGGGGTCCAAAGTAAGCAACTCATTTACAAGCGGGCGGGCTTTGATTTCATTTTGAATGGCAAAAACAATATTTATTTTTTTCATAGTTTCATAAGGGGAGTCAATTTATTGGATATGAAATCTAATATCTTGAGAAATGGAAATTCCTATCAACCCTCATGCTTGATCTTGTTTATTCACTCATTTATCATGTTTATCTTCATTAGTAGGTTTAGATTCTAGTCTTGAGGCTATTCTATAAAGCCCTTTACTTCTAAGTAAGTCTACCATGTAGGATATCCATTGGAAATAATTGGCGTTGTTAAGAATGACCGGGCATGCGCTTTCCGTTTTTAAAATCTAAAGCTGTAAAGGTTGAAACTAACTGCTCCAATGGAAAGATCTCGAAAAATTAAGCCAGTTAAAAAAATGGGCTTTGAAAACAACTTCCGGATGAAAAAGTTATGTCTTTTTGAAGAAAAGTTGTAGTAGATGCCGAGTAGTCATGTCATAGGTTGAAGTTGACGATGAAGTCGTTTAAAAAAAAAAAATCCCCCCCTTTATGAAACTTAATATAATAAACTCACTTTTTTTTAATACTGCTTTATGTGACTCAGTTTTATAAATAAGTGAAAGTCACTTTTACAATGTTATTTTATGAACTAATGACCAAGTAGACTGCAATTTAAATAAAAGATAAAGTGACTTTAGATAGTAAGTGAATCACTTTTTATAATGGGTGAGAAACAGTATTACATAAAGTAACTTTAAAACACAAGTTATATGTGGTTATTAAATAAAACCCTTTTTAAAAAATGATAACTTGCCAAAAAGTTTTTTTAGAAAAAGTAACTTGATAGAAAGTTTGTTTAAAAAAAGTAACTTGACAAAAAGCCTTTTAGAAAAAGAAGCTTGACAAAGAGACTTGAACGCAAGACCTCTGTTCTCATAAACTAGCTTTACACCATGTGAGCTAGCAAAAGATTTGGTAAATGTTGGAAATGAGGAGTTTGTTTGTTTTGTTTTGTTTTTTTAAACAAACACATGGAAAACAAAAAAAAACAATATATGGCCCTCGCGATAAAATGTTATATTTCTAGTTAGTCTGTTCGAAAACAAAATATTATCCTCGCTATTTCTGATTTTCCGAGATCGCACAAAGTCGTGGGGAAAGAGCATATGTAGGAGAAAAAATCTCGTGTTTCTGTTTTTGGTTTGCCAAATCGCATAGAGCACAGAGAAAAGGGTATACGTAGAGAAGAGGGTGTAGATCCGGTAATATAAAAAAGACTATAAACCAAAATAAAACAGAGAGATAACTAAATATAACTGCAAAATAAAAATAAAAATTTATACCTCCATATCTAAAATGACATAGATTGGGCAACCGAAAACCTTTTCGCATGAAACAAAAGGGGTTCCTCACTGTCACAGAGGCTACGAACTCAACAGAGCAATTCTCTTGGCTCGAAAGTGGGCAAAAATAGGAGATCTGGAAAATGACAATCGCATGCAGTCAAAACCGACTTCAGGTTTGGATCAATAACAAATAGGGCACTAAAAACAACTCTAATACCATGTCGGAATTTACAGGGTAAGTTCCTTAGATAAAACACCAAAGGTTACTGTTCACAAACAAATCGCAGATCTATACATCAATATTTAACATGGTTAAAACCCTCAAAGAGAAAAACAGACCACGACTTGAGCCAACACGACCACTTCAGGCAATTTATTAATATAAAGAAAGAAAATTTACATAAGCTTCTCTCATAAACAGTCACCAGACAAATGAACCTCCATGCTCTTTAAATAGAGATCATGGAACAATAAGGTGTTAAGCCACAGATCAAGTGTCAGTAATACCGAGGAGAGAGTGAACCGTTGGATCACTACATATCGTGACTATAGAATTATAAGTTACAAAAGGACATAGCAAAGATACACACTTTACCTAACTCTACGCTAGACCAAGTTATACTTAAATATTTCCTATGTGTTGGAATATCCTAACAATTGATTGATCAAAGCATCAAAAGTATATGAAAGAGGTAATCAAACACAATGGACAAGGAAAACCACCTATGGAATACATTGTTCCCTAGTGGAGTCACCAATTGGTTGCGGGATTTATGATTGCGGACAAAAGTATCTCCTCTAGGTTTGGTGGCCAACCTAGAACAACAAAGATACAAGGAAACCGATGATTTACTTAAAGTAAAGAGATGATGGAATGAATCCTACCTAGAATCTGTTGCATGATTCACTTCGTCTTCAGCTTGAATGTTCCAATTCCAGCTCTGATTTCCAAAATTAGAACCTGCACAATTAGATAACACAAGCCAAGATATTACGAGATATATGTAGTATCATCTAAGTACTCTATTTAATAGATAAACACGATATTGAAATATATGAAATAACGACATCACATATAGGAAAATAGAGAATTATATGCATTAATATAAATAGAAGGAGATTACAACCACAAATAGGTGTTGATCTTGTAGAAGAGCTACTACAAACTGTCTTGTCCTTTCCTTGTCACAACATGCACCTCCAATCACCCTAAATGCATGGAATGTTAACCTCTCACCTCAACAACATAAGGGTAGAATCACTCTCCAAAAGGCAACCCCTTGCATATGCAAGGTAGTAAATATTTATAGGTGTGGAGTAAGTTGGGAGTTCTTATCTAATTACCAATCTAAGGTTTTAAATTCAAATTTTATGGGAGGATGGGATCAAAGGATAAGGGATGGAAACTTCAAAGAAGGATGAGATAGGATCTGGAAGTTTTGTCTGAGGTAATTGTTTGTCACAAATTTTGGAAGCTTCTAGAAGAGGAAGTTTTTAGAAATTCTCTCTTTTTCCTAAATTTCTAGAACCAACACAATTGTAAAGGGGAGCAACTTGTAGGTGATCAACGTCGACCACAGTTGAGTAACCTCTAGGTGAACGTTTACTAGAGTAAGGCTAGGGAGCGTTGGTACTAAAACTGGCTCAATTGAGGTGGTTTCAGGTAGAAATTCTGGGAAATGAAGGAAGTTCACTTAGGGATTTGTGCAATGATGTTGAAAATGGGGAATAAGATGTTGATTGATCCCATTAGGAGGTTGAATGACTGGATGTGAAAAAATAGTCTATAACACCTGTGATAAAATCCATTGAAACCTCCTCCCAACATTGACTTGGAATGGTTAAAGGTTGTAACAGACTTGAGGTATTAATTGTCTCAACTTTAATTTGTTGGAAAACCAAACATTCTGCCCCAAAATTTTGAATATCAGATTTAAGTCCATCCCAAAAAAATTCTTTCTTGACCCTGTGGTAAGTTATTAAGAATCCTGAGTGCCCTCCCAAGGGGGAGATGTGCAAATCCAAAAGAATATTTTATTTTAGTTGATAATTCTTACATAGATATAAATGATCTTTGTACCATAATGAGTCATTTTTGCAGACAAATGTATTAGATTTACTAGAATCTTGCTGCAAATATTGAATGAGTGTCCACACCTCTTCGTCATTCTTCCATTCATTCCTTGCTTCAGTTATCCAATCGGTTTGGATAATATAAATGGTAGAGAACAATGCTTCCACATCCTCATCCTTTCTTGAGAGTGCATCTGCAATAACATTTTTCTTCCCTTTTTTTTAGATGATTTCAAAGTCATAACTCAACATATTTGTGATCCATTTTTTCTTCTCTTCTAAACATAATATTTGTTCCAAAAAGTATTTAAGACTATCATGATATATTTTTACCTTGAAGTGTCTTCCCATTAGGTAAGGTCATCATTTCTTTAGTGCATGTAGTATTGTAGACATTTCCTTCTCATAAATAGGTTTGTGTAAATAATTTCCCTTGATTGGAAAAATTTCAAAAGTAATGGGTCTTCCTTCTTGCATTAAAACAATACCAATTCCATTTCCCGAGGCATCACATTCCACAATAAAGGTTTTTGTGAATTCTAGTGTAGCTAAGACCGGTGCTTAGCACATTGCCTCTTTAAGATGTTCAAATGCCTTAATTGCTTGTGGAGTCCAAAAAAATGCACCTTTCTTCAGTAATTTTGTTAGAGACGCTGCTATTCTACCATAATTCTTAACAAACTTGGCGATAATACCATGTCAACCCGATAAATCCTCGAATATCATTTAGGGTTGTGGGGATTTTCCTTTCCTTAATGACTTTAATTTTGTTAGGGTCTATCTTAACACCCTCATGAGATGAAATATGACCCAAATATTCCACCTACTCTAAAGAAACATTTGGAGGTTTTTTCTTATAATTATTTCTCCTCCAATAGTTTGAGCACCCTGTCAACATGTTGAACATGAGCCTTCCAAGACTTGCTATATATTATTAAATAATAAAAAAAAACCAACACAAATTTTCTAAGGAAGACTTTGAAAATGGAATTCATCAAACCTTGAAATGTGGAAGGTGCATTAGTAAGGCCAAAAGGCATAACCAAATATTCATAATGAACTTCATGAGTTTTGAATTTTTTTTCCAGAATGTCTTCATTCTAATTTGATGATATCATGAATGAAGATCTAGCTTGGTGAAGTAAAATTCTCCATGTAATTCATCTAACAATTCATCAATGACGGGAATGGTTATATTTAATAGTGAGATTTTTGAGATCCTTATAATCTAGACAAATACCCCATGATACATCCTTCTTGTGCACCCATACTACTGGAGGAGAGAAAGAACTTTCACTAGGTTGAATTATACTAGCCTCTAGGATTTCAACAACCATACGTTTAATTTCACTCTTTTGGGCATAGGGATATCTGTAAGGCCTAATGTTTGGAGGAATACTTCTTAGAATCAAATTAATAGCATGGTCATGATCATGAATAGGCAGGAGGCTTTTGGGAGTCTCAAATACCTTGGAGTGATTATCCAAGATTCTTTGGAGATATGGAGAAATAAATTATTTCGATGTTTGAACATATAGTGAGCATAATTATGCAATTATGTCTCATTAATTTTTCTCCAAAAGATTTTTAATGCCATTAGAGCTGATTATCTTCCATGGTTTCCCTGCGATGCCCCTTAATTCAATTTCCTTTCCTTTCGAATAAAATTTCAAGAAAAGGTATTGAAAAATAAAGTCTATCATCCCCAAAGATTGTAACCATTGGACTCCTAATACAACATCAACACCACCCATTGGAATGTAAATAATTGGACTATTCAATACATATTACCCCATGGTTAGATTTATATTATGACACTTCCTTGAACAATTTGTAGTTCCTCCATTTGAAACCATCACTTGACACTCTGGTGCCGGATATAGAAAGCAATTCAATTCCTTGTCTATCTTACAATGAATTAAATTATGGGTACTATTAGAATCGATCAACATTGTTACATTTTTCTTCTTGATATATCCTTCTATCTTGAGAATTTTAGGAGTGGTAATTCCTTCCAATGAATTACAAGATATGGTCAGATTCATTTATTCTTTCTACGAGGTTGGTTCCTGGTGTAGATCCTCTTCTTTTGATGTTTCTTGTTCCTTCTCTTCCTCCTCTTCACAATCTATGTAAAACAATTTCTTCTTAGCACACCTATGTCCCTTAGTGTATTTGTTATCACAACTGTAACAAAGCCATTTTTCTCTTTCTTCCTCCATTTTTTGTTATGTCGATATTATAGGTTGTGGAAGGCTAGGAGCAACAACACTTCCATATTTATAGTTGTGAGTGGTAGACTTCCTTGTTGCTATAATTTTTCTTTCTTTTCTTTCCATCTTGAATGCCTTCTCTAATGAATCAGGTTCCCAAAGATGAACCTCATGTTGTATATTATCTTTTAAAGTCCCTATGGAGACATCAGTCCCATGCTTCTCTGGAATATCATTTACCTTGATATTCAATCTTTGGAAGTCCTCAATATGCTCCACCATTGAACCATTTTGTTTGAGATTTATCAATTGGTTACGGCTAAAGAAGGTATTGCTATTTGTATCCTCATAATGTGGTGCCAATTATTCCGCTTAAATTATACAAGTGACAATTTATTTACGAGAACAAATCCATCGATGCCACACAAACTGATTTTGTTCTAAATATAAAGATGCAATGTGTACCTTTTGTGTGTGAGAGACATCATGTAGATCAAATAATTGTTCCATCTGTAGTATCCATGTTACTGGATCCTTGCCATCAAACTTACTCATGTCGATATTTGGAATGTGTTTAGTATTAAACCTAACATTGAAGTCTCTAAAATCATAATTCATATTCATTTTTCCCTCATCATGATTTTTATGGATTACGTTGTCACCACTGGGAAGCCTTTCTTGAAATTGTTTTGTCAACCCTTCCATTTTGACATTCACTGCGTCCATGTCTACTTTAAAAACTACCATATATGCTTTTAAACCATCCTTCAAGCCTTCCATGTTGCCTTTTATTTTTTCTTCTAAACCATCCATCTTAGCTTATAATTCATTTTTGGTTACTCTTTACGAGAGAAATTTTTTTTGAACTTGGTCTCATAGTTTTGATATATCGTGTTGCATTTATTCCTATTCTTCATGCGTCATAGTAGAGCTTTCTGGTTGCTTACTAGGTATATCCATTTTTTTTTGTTTCGAGGTATTTTGGAATAAAACAATGATATATATGCTTCACTATTCCCTTTTAATTACTTCAAACTGATTTTTCAAACAAAAGTTATGCAAAATTAAAAAAAAATACACACCTTTTTCTTTCTTTCTAGGAGCTCGACATTGAAACTATTTTATCTCTATAATTTCAGATGTATAAGGCCTACAATTTCGTCCTATGGTATCCCTCTGAGTTTTATTTACAACTCCACAAGTTAAACCGATATTGGATTCTTCAAGAAAAAGTTATGTCCAATATCCCACGATGTCTTGATTATAGATTGGTTCAATATAGAAAAAATATACATAATTCCATGCACCTCTGTTTCAACATTTGGACCTGAAAATGATAAAATTAAACATACAGTCCATGCACTTTCAATCACTTTTTACTAAATTCAAATCTGATGTTCAGAGAGGAAATTATGATGAATTTCCCTAGGTCACCTGTTTTAGATTAAATTCTGGAGCCTACAAAAACCATAACTTCTTTGAATCATATATCCGAAAATATAGAGAACCAAGATCTGAAATTTATATATAAATTTCACCAAGATTTTGGCTCCATGTGGTCAAAATTTTAGCTTCTTAAGCCTCGTATAAAAAAGTTTATATCAAAAATTCCAAGATGGTCTATTTGAAACAATGAAATCGTATAATCCAAAGCTCTAATACCAAATGTTATGCAACCAGATCACAAAACATAATAAAATATAGATAAATGACTTTAGCCTCTTTAAGGGGGAAACCTGCTTTACATCACTTAAATTAAAAATTCTTGGATGATTCAAATGACAAGACCTCCTTTCTATATATTGGAATCTAAGGGATCACAATATAATGAGAGCCTACATAACAATAATAATGTAAGGTCACAACAATAATAATAATGGGCTTCTATGGGGAAAAACAATAACAATATGGGGGGTACATTAACAATGACAATAAGGGGGCTACACTAATGAAAACAATAAAAGGGCTACACTAGCATTATAGGGACCTAACATACGGAGGACTGCTTTTTTTTTATTATCCATAAATTTTGGTGTGATTAAGTTAGCTAAGAATTAGAATGAAGAAATAAAAAGGGAAAGAAAATGAGAAAAATGGATTTATTTCCATTTTTAAATTTATTTTCTAATTAACATAGAAAGCTATTAGAGAAAGTAACAAAATGGAATGTAACATTTTTTTTTTGTTTCTAACCCAAATAAAAAAAATGAACAACAAACCTTAAGGGTTTGTTCCAAATTTACTTTTGGTGGTTGAGTAAAGGGGGTGAAAGATAGTGGGGGTAGGCAAGACTTGAAGTGATTCCTTGGTTAGGTGAAGACCCTAGACTATGTGAATCATTCTAAAAGGTGTTGAAAAGTGTAACTAGGATTGGTCTTCATATTGACTATGTAATTATGTATTTATGTAAAGAATAAGACAAAGATAATAAAATGTATTTTGTTGTACTTGCTTCATGGGTTTCATGAGCAAGATTTTATCATAGGTTAATAGAATTCTTCTTGATGTCTATTAGGGTTTTTTATTCTATGTATAAATATAATTAAGTGTCATATATATGAAGGATCTATTCTAGAGAAAATGCTCCAAGACCTTGCCAAAGAAACTGTGAAAGAATGGATTATGTCAGCCCTCAAACAATGCTGAAATATAAGCTCAAATATGCTCTTAAAGTTGGTCTTCCAACAACAAGTCAAGTCAGTCTACAAGAAAAATTAATGGTTAGCCTAAAGACAATGAAACTGCCTCTATATATACACAAAGTTCTATAGTTCATTTGGAGATAAAAATTTCGGCTAACTCTGATTTTCAGTGTGGAATTTTGGACAAAATCTAGCACAAACTCAATATTGGAGAAGATGCATACACCCTTGTTATATCTTAGTGTGATAGGTGCTGTGGTCTACTGGAACAGGAGTGCAGACTGTTCATCAAAGGAAGTGCATATAATCCTGAAGTGGTTACAACGTGACATGGTCTGGTTACATGCAAAGTTCAAGGGTAGTGTTTTTGTGTTAAAGTGTGGATCTGTTTGAGAAGGGTTTGCAGACTGTCCTGAAGTGAAAGTGCCGATCAAAATTAATATTAGTATTCATCTCCAGTTCATGTAAAGTTGGGACACTGGTCTGTGCAAAACTTGTAGATAATCCAAAGAGAAGGTGCAGTCAGAAAGTGGGAGAAAGTAGGAAGGTAAATATGAGATTTACCTTCCTAACTACAACTTATATATATCTCAAGTAAATGAAGTTTCAACTGTATACAAAGGAAGTGTTGGTGCAAAAAAATGTAAGTTGGTGAAGGGAACAAGGATCATCATTGAAGGACATCAAAGAAGTAATGACAAGGTCTTGGATGCATATATAGGGCAAGGGTATAATTCTTGGTCATGGTACTTGTCATTTGAAAATATATAAGAAGAATTTCTCGTGGGTTTCCTCTTCAGGAGAGAGAGGTTTCGACCTGGATCTAGGAGCCTAATTCTTGTGTCTCATGTATTTTGATAATTAACTTGATGAAATATTAAATAAGTTAATGAAGGGAAGACATAAGTAACTAAAGTAACATCACAAGTAATTATCAAGAAGAGAATTTGAATTAATCACCTGCCCTCCAAATTCTCAACATGGTATCATAGCTAAGGTGCTAAAGGAAGCGCTACTTAGAAAAGAGGCACTAAAGGAAGCAAGAATCAAAGTAATCAAAGGATTCACTCTTCAATAAAATAATATTTGCCATCAAAGATTTATATTCAAGACATTGTTGGAAGAGACATAATCTTCTGGAAACATACTTTGTCATCAAGGATTCAAGATCACCTACATTGGAGAATTTAATCTAAGAAGAAGTTCCTGACTTCATCTTCATCATCATCAAGGAAGCTGCTGAAGGAGAAAGTCACCCACTCAATTACGTATCTATGAATTTATCTAAATCTGTCAAAATGACTTATTGTATAAGTAGCAACAAATTGGTTGGGTCATCAAACTTTAATGCATGGAAGAAAAGGACAGATCTGAATCAAATTGAAAATGAAGTTATGGGCTTCATCGAAGGAACTAAAATTCAACCTAAAAAAGAAGACATCCTATCATATATCAAATAAATGAAGGGAGACATAAGAGCTTGAAGGATTCTTATAGAAACCATAAAATACTCTCTCATTCCCTATGTATCTAAGCTAGAATCCTCAAAATAAATATATGATAAATTGGTGGAACTATTCTTGAAAGGTTCTACAAAGGAAATAATATCCTTGAGACAAAAACTATACAAATTGAGAATTTCAAGAAAGGAAGGAATAATTCCATATCTGATGGAGATTTTCACAATAGGGGATCAACTACAGAAATTGGGAGAAGTAATGTCTGATAGAGAAATTCTCACTATGGTACAAAATTCTTACCGAAAGAATGGAGAGGTTTCACTTCAAGCATAAATGGGAGAGAAGAAGCCATGACATTCCAAGGTCTAGGTAAGATATAGGAATCAAGGTTGAAATCATGATCAAGTGTACGAAATCAAGCCTTTTCCACCATGTCCAAGAAGAAAGGAAGATTCGGTAAATTTGTTCCTGAGAATAAGAGAAGAAATATGGACAAAGCACGATGCTTTGGATGTAATGGTATTGGGAATTATAAACGAGATTGTCCTAAATTTAGAAAGGAAAAAAGGAAAAGGGAAGAAGCCCATGTCACAGATGAAAGGGAAGAATTAGATGCAAATAAATCTAAGAAAGAAGAAACTGAAAGATCTCTATGATCATCTTTCTCCTCAAAGAGATTTATGTTGATTATAAAATAGAAGGAAGCAATGTATATTAATAGCATCATGATAGAAGCATGGAAAGAGCACTTGGTGGAGCAGCTCCTGGAAACATCATTGATAAACAACATTGATGGAAGACAGTCATCAAGATCAAGGGTCATCATGGAAACTAGTGTTGACATTTTCTAATGGATTTCCTATGAATTCACTGATTAGAAAGAAAGCAGAATTGTTTCAGCAAGAATTCTATGCTACAGAATTTTGGGATGTGATGACATATTGATGGAGCAGGTCAAGGGAGTAAAGCTCTTCATTCTAGAGAAATTGCTACATGATGACTCAAAGAAAAAAGGTATGAGGTATATATATATATATATATATATATATATATATATATATATATATATATAGATAGAAAGTTATATGCTGACATTGGATGATGTGAAGTCATATAATTGCAAGTAATGGAATTCTATATTTAGAAGTATGATCTATGGAGGAGGATTGCTTGATGCACTGATAGATGAAATCAACATAATATATATCCTCATATGGAACAAGGTGATTTTATATGAACAAGGAACTGGAAAATTGTAAGTTCCTGGGAATGAAAATGTGCGGAAAGGAAGAGATCATGAAATGAAACCATGTCAAGAGGAAGTTATCATCCAGAAGCCAAGAATATGTGACTAGAATATCTCCTAGAAGGATATGTAGACTCTGTTAGAAGTCTGGTAAAGAAGAAGACCCTTTAAAAAACATATCATTAGGAGATGTGTCAATCTGAATAAAGGATGTCGATGCCTACACGAAGATGTCATGGTGAAAGATCATCACTGAGGTAAATTTTGTTTTAAAAGTTCATGTGTATATGTTTATCTGGATGAATTTGTGTAGGGATGCTAATCATTAGAAAGGATGTATAATCCTTAGAGATGATTCGAAAGAAAGAAACATGGCATAATAGGTAGTCCAGATAAGAGAGACAGATGAATCACTTTCTGGTAGATGACATGACTCATGAATGAAAGTGATGGATGATATGTGCTCTATGGAGCTAAAGTTGAAGATTCATCAAGATTGAAATCCATGACATTGAGGGGAGGAATTCTTCATGAGAATCTGGGTTTCTCACCATTTTTGTTTCAGGTCCCTGATAGAGAGGGAGCCTAGTGATCAGTTTCTTACGCGAAAGAAACTGGGTAATTCCTAAGAATGAGCTTAGGTACATTCCTTATAAAGGAACAAGTACATTCCCTTGTGGAATAGTTCCTCCCTGGCTGAGAGGGAGAGATAGACACATCATTCTAGTCTTCACTTGGGAAGACAGAATGGAGGATTGGGTAATCATCTGGAATTTGATACTCTTTGAGAATGTGTTAGGGCATTCAAGATAAGAGTAGTCGGGGACCTATATTCTTTGAGGGCTAGCTACCCAAGAGAAGAATAGTCCAAGAAGGTCATACTTTGGGAACACCCGGGTGGAGTATGTACCTTGGAGAGACAATGACTATGGTGTCTATAAGTCATGTGTCTCGCTAGCATTATAGCCCATTGTCTCATTGAGAGATGGAGCTGTTAGTCAAGGCCTTGCACTAGGACAATGTTGGTTTATATGATGCTATAAAGATGCGATTACCAATCTGATTCTTCTTATGAGATTCTTCAGTTTGAAAGTGACCATGTACCTGTATGAATATCCCCCTAGTTAAGAGGGAGTGTTGAAAAGTGTAACTAGGATCGGTCTTCATATTGATTATGTAATTATGTATTTATGTAAAGAAGAAGACAAAGATAATAAAATGTATTTTTTTGTACTTGATTCATGGGTTTCATGAGCAAGATTTTATTATAGGTTAATATACTTATTATTGATGTATATTAGGGTTTTGTCTTCTAGGTATAAATATAATTAATTGTCATATATATGAAGGATCTAGTCTAGAGAAAATTCTCCAAGACCTTGCCAAAGAAACCGTGAAAGAATGGCTTATGTCAGCCCTCAAACAACTCTGAAAGATAATCTTAAATATGCTCTTAAAGTTGGCCTTCCAACAACAATTCAAGTCGGCCTACAAGAAAAATTAATGGTCAGCCTAAAGGCAGTGCAATTGCCTCTATATATACACAAAGTTCAACAGTTCAATTGGAGATAACAATTTTGGTTAACTCTGAGTTTCAGTGCGGACTTTTGGATGAAATATAACAGAGACTTAAGATTGGAGAAGATGGTGCACCCTTGTGATATCTTAGTGTGATAGGTGCTACGGTCTACTGGAATAGGAGTGCAGACTGTTCATCAAAGGAAGTGCATATAATCTTGAAGTGGCTATAGCGTGACAAGGTCTGGTTACGTGCAAAGTTAAAGGGCAATGTTTCTGTGTTAAAGTGTGGATCTGTTTGAGAAGGGTTTGTGAACTGTCCTAAATTGAAAGTGTTGATAAAAAGTGATATTGGTATTCATCTTCATTTCATGTAAATTTGGGGCAGTGGTATGTGAAAAAATTGTAGATAATCCGAAGAGAAGGAGTAGTCAAAAAGTGGGAGAAAGTAGGAAGGTAAATTTGAGATTTACCTTCCTAACTACAACTTATATATATCTCAAGTAAATGAAGTTTCAACTATATGCAAAGGAATTTTTGGTGCAGAAAAATGCAAGTTGGTGAAGGGAAGAAGGATTAGCATTGAAGGACATCAAATAAGTAATGACAAGGTCTTGGATGCATATAGGTCAAGGGTCTAATTCTTGGTCATGGTACTTGTCATTTGAATATATATAAGAAGAATTTCTCGTGGGTTTTCCTCTCCAAGGGAGAGAGGTTTTTCCCTGGCTCTAGGAACCTAATTCTCGTGTCTCGTGTATTTTGATAATTAACTTGATGAAATATTAAATAAGCTAATGAAGGGAAGACATAAATAACTCAAGTAACATCACAAGTAATTATCAAGAAGAGAATTTGAATTAATCACCCGCCCTCCAAATTCTCTACAACAGGAAATTCTACTCATGAGAGAAAGGATCAACGAGTGGCGAATAAAATAAAATATTCCTAAGATTCATTAACATACCTAAAAAAAATGACTCTTCTTACAAAATACCAACAGGATTCTTGATCTCCACATGCACAAGCCCAAGGGGTTATCTTAAGCAGTTATTTCCAATGATGTTGGGAATTTATTTAGTTTCATGCTAGCAGATATTTCATTATTGAAAACTGATGTTGAATGTCCCATAGGTTAGGCACACGATCATGCACTAATGGGTTCACTGGGGATGTCATCCATGAATATGGAGAGACATCCCTTGGGTTTCCAAACAAGTTTTTCCTTGGGAAAAAAATGTTACACACATGTGCATGTATGTGTGTGCATTTTTTCCCTATGGGAAACATTGTTAGGAAATCATACCATAATAATTATATGGGCACTGACAAGCACTAATTAATAATAATCAATTAGTCAAGCAAAACATCAAGGCCAATCCTGGGACCATTCCAACAATTTTATCCTTGTCCAAACAATGTTTCCCTAGGAGAAACAACTACATGCTCAGACATCCATGTATGTGTGTGCAATTTTTATTTCTTGATGAGAACCTTTTTTTTTGTGTGTGTGTACATACATACTTATATGTTTGTGCACATATAAAAAAAACAAAATAAACAAACATGAAAATAAGATATTTAAAATAAATGAATGGAAGGGTAGGAGGTACTTAATATGTGTGCCTAATAGAAGGATGAGTGACCTTCTAGGTGGTGTAGCATGATGGTTAGAGTTAGGCACGAAAACACTACAAGGAGAAAGGAGATAGTGAAGTTAACACTCAATTTTGGAGAAAAATCATGAAACCCCAAGAGAGGGGAATATGGGGAAGAAAATGGAATAAGGAAATGCCGCTAGGTTCATTAGGTTTTAGGGTTGATTATGAGACATAGAGTAGTATATTATTTATAGAAATTTAATTAAGGTGTAATAGCAACTAGAAGATAAAAACAACCTGTTATCATTCTGTAATTTAAAAGATTGGTAGAACAAACACAAAGGACAACATCAAAACCACTTTGGAAGCTGGGATCTAGCCCTGCCAGCTTCAGAGATGGATCTCTCTTTATGATTTAACTTTTTTTAAATGGATATTAGGCTAGTTATGACTGTACTTGGTTGTTTGTTTTATTTTGATTGATTAAATATTTATATTCCCATTGGGAAATGGAGTCAAAACATAAAACTGGATGCTGCATCAATTTTTAAAAGAGTTATAACAAGGCAAGCTAGGTTTCATTAACTGGATTCTTTAGATTTTTAAATGAATAATGGAGATGGCAGAAAAGTGAATTTCAATTGAGACTGAAAAGAAATTAAGTATTTTTCAATCTGACTTCAGTGGAAAACATATAAATTGTAAAAGCAACCAGAATAAGGTGTTTTAATTAACATGTACTATTCATCACACTTTCTGTTTTACAATTAAGAATTTCTGATACACAGAGAAAAGGAAAAAAAATAGAAAACACAGTAGCAGTAGAAGCACTTCACCAGTGAATACACCACATGAATCCTGAAAGAAATCTTTGTATTATTGATGCTCCAGCAAAAACTTGGAATTTACAATTGCGTAGTAGATAACATATATTCAGAAATGAACGTAGAATACTTCGAACAGTGAAGTATTTATACTAAAATATTCAAAAATTGTTTACACTCAATGCTGTCTCAGAAAATAGTGTATTATTAGCCTTAATTGAACAATAAAATATAATTGTGAAAAAAAATAGGCTTGGTGGAGGTGAACTAGAATGATAGCACTGTTTTTGAGGAAGCAGTTGCTAAGTAGACCTATTTGTGGGTTGCTCTGGCTGATGTGTTGGCCAACTGACTTTTCTTTTTACTTTTTACTATTGAAGTTCACTTAACTTATCCCATCGATCATCATTTGGGATAGTTAACGTAATGGACTTTCTGTAAATTTCATCCACTTCAGTATATTTGGAAAAAGTAGGTTTTACCACAAAGATGTGGTTTACCTCATGCTTGATGAAAAGATCATGACTTAATGCTTCCAAGAATGCTTTCCCTGTTATGGTGCCTTTGATATTGAAGAATTTGGTTGTTTCCCTCGCAATCTCATTTAGTTTCTTCACATAATCCTGTCTGTTCATTAGCTTGTCATTTATTACAAACAGAGAAGGAAAACCCTTCTGTGTTAAAGGTTCAATCCTACAAAAGAATCTATTCACAACTATCTCTAAGTTGTGGCATTTCTCTTCCAACTATACAATTGGGTTCTTCTTAGTAAGAACCTTATTCACTTCTAAAATTGTCTCTATTCCGTCATCCATTCCCAAGTCATCCAAATCATATATGTTCTTGGAGTTTAAAAACTTGATGATGTTGTTGGCTGTAGTAGGCATATCTCGAAGCTATTTCTTGATGGTTTTAATGGCATCATTGGCTTTCTCTATCAACTCCTTCTATTCAAATATAATCTGGATGCAAGGCCAGATTTCATGTATGTATTAAATGATACCTATCTAGATTATCTCTTTGACTTGGCCCAATATCTGTCCAATGGATGAATCTCTCTCTGACTTCTGCAACCAATATATTAGTTTCTTTTCTCTTTGTGCTTCCGCTACATGGGAGCTTTCACTTCTAGATTTATTGATCCCGCAACAGTTTAAATTGATCTTGAAGTTTATTTATTTCTTCTAGTTGGATAGAAAGATTCTGAACTGCCTTTGTTAATTGTTCTACTCCATCGGTTGTACTTGTTGTAGAAGCGGTAGCTGTGGGGATGGATGTAAGAAGTACAACCTCCAAAGGGACCATAGAAAGCTTAGTAGCTCGCTCTTTCTCCTAGATCATTTTCTCCATTTCTGATTCCATTTGTCTCAATTGGGCATTCTGCTCCATGATGAGCTTCATCATGTCTGACTTCTAAGACTCTTTTTCTTCAATATCCTTTGTTAAAGGGTCTTCTGTGGCTAACAGTTTCAACTGCTTCCTTAATGCTGCTATGTCAACATTTTTATTCTTTATTATCTCCTCTGCAACTTTGATGTTGGAAGGATCATATCCAACTTTTACCACTAAGTCTTCCGAAGACTTAATTCTTGAATCCTTGGCCAGAGAGGAGATTTTCTCCATCTTCAACTATGACTGGATGTTTGCTAAGGAAACCTGCAATTTAGACAAACTCATAGCTGTATTAGTCAATGTAGATGAAATAATTTCACCTGTTTGCTTGTGCATCTCCATTTGATCAATGGGATGGAAGTATTTGTTGTCAAATTCAAATGAAGTCTTATTGTAGTCTACTGCTGTCTTGGGCTGTGAATTATGTGCCTTGAGAAAAGCCATTTGCATTTTTCCTTTCTCAGAGTTAAATGCTGACAGTAGTCTACTCTGAGAACTGGAAGTCTACTTCCAGAATCTATTGTAGGTGATAGTCTTCAAGATTTCATTTTTCAACTTGATTTCCCTCAATGTTTCAAATATTGTTTTCTCTTTGTCTCTCGTGACAACTTTACTTGTTTGAATGGCTTGTTGCTGATCCTGTGAAGCTGTTGAAGTGGTAGGAGAGACTGTAGTTTGGCCACCAACTTGTGAAGAAGTAGGTGTATATTTGGTGATTATGATGACCTCCTGCTCTGAATCTTTACTTGGGTTAACTTTAAGATTGAGCTTGGTCCTCTCCCTACACATAATCTTGAATTCTTTGCTGGAAGTTTCAGTCACTGAGCGTGATTGAGTCTTCTCTCATTATTTTTCATACTTTATCCTATGGGACAGGAGTCTGTGATGTAGAAATGGAGACTAACTACTCCTCAGCCTCCTGTAGAGTGTTTCATTCCACTCTATTTTGTTCATATACTTCTCAATTTCTGGCCAGTGTGTATGAATGTAAGGAGTAGACTTTTTTTCTACCCTTAGCTTGGAGATGGTTCCTAATGAATCATAGGACCAGGTGAAACTGAGGCTGAACTTCATTTCCTTTAACATTCTGTCTTCTTCTTCCCCTGCTGTCCTGTTGTTGCAAATAAATGGTCCTATTTGTGTTTTAATTCTGAATTGTGACTTCTTCTTTACTGACACAAAGCGGAATTCATCAACATTCAACATTTTCCTGATGTATTCTAGAGCAAAAATCCTTATTGGGAGGAATTTTGGGAGCTTGTAGGGAGCAAGCTCACAAACATAAATCCTCAACCCTGTATAGTTATGGTATAAATACCAGTCATCTGTCTTTTTTTGATATGATAGATGTAAAATCTTTCTGATATACTCACTGATTCTTGGCTCAGGTGTACTGCTAAGAAGACTCATTGTTGGATTTTAAAACATTTCAATGAATAATTTGTATGAATACTCTTTTTGTTCTTTCATCACCATGGTAGTCCAGAAGATGACTCACTACTGATTGCCATCATCATCCAATTTCTGCATTGCAAACTTGAATCTGTCTCCCTGAAATTATAAAAATATATATACTAGGATAAAGGCATATTTAAACACCTCTTCTGTTTGGAATCTGACAAGTTGGTCATGGATAGCATCTGCTAGGAATTGGATAAAATTGAACAGGATAGATGGCTTAGAATTTGTAGAGAAAATAGAAAGAAAACCTATAATTGGCTCATCTATCCACTGGTCAGAGTAATATCCAAGAAGGTAATAAATGATAGTGATAATATGTTTGGCTTTGTTAGGAAAATTAAGAAAGAGTAGGGAGGATTGTTCTTAGGTAATTGGGTATCTTCATAGAAAAATCTCAAGGGTTTTAACCGTTTTTTCAAAATCCAGCTTATGATACAGTTCATTGAGGGCTTCTTGTGAAAAAGGGGTTCCATTTTGCAATAGAAGGGGCTTGCATCATTTGGTATATAGATGGGGAAGTTATAGTAAACAAAATTTCTCTCATGGGAGAAATTATGGCTCTTTGGATGGGTATGTATCAAGACTGACAGTTACGGATGAATTCAGGAGCACTGTAGGTATGGGGAAAAATTTAATGGGGTAAATTTGACTCCCACGATCTAATATCATCAGATTTTTCTATGTACTTGTCTTCTAACCAACAATACATCTTGAAAATCTTAAATTCATAGAGGGTTTCATGAATTTTTTATTCTTTGTTGGCTAAAGGTATGTGATCAAGGTCAGTAGGAGGATGGAGCAATGGATTTATAGGCTATTCCTTGCCTTTTTTCTTAGGAGTCATGATGCAACTGGTTTTAAAGTAAATGAAAGGTTTCTGAGAGGATAAGGTTACCAGAACTGTATCAGGCTTTGGGACCAAAGATGAAAACATATAAGTTGCGGAGCTAAGTTTGGTAATGATTAGAATAATCGCTCCGTTGTTCTGTAAACTTGCAATAAGCATACACAGCACAGAGAAAAAGACAAGGTAAAGGATTACAGGTTGATTATGCATGGTTTTATACATAAATTGAGCACTTTCCGTTGATTGTGGCACGAATCCATTGGATTAATGATCAATTATGAATTAAATGTGTTAACAAGTGCTTTTCTGCGGAAAGGGAGTTAATTGGCAACAAATATGATCGAGATGGCATGATAAGATAGGTGCTCAACGGGTAGAATGGTGGTTTTGGTATTGGCGGAGAAAACATCTTTTCAGAGGGTATGAAGCGGTAAGTGGTTTGAGTGGAGGGGGAACCATGTTAGTTTGGGCCTGAAAATAAAAACTGCTTTTTTTGGACACCAACCACCCCCCCCCCCCCCCCTCCTGGCGGTAAAGATAGGATGGAGGGGTGGGGCCGCAAAAAGGAATGATGGTCGTCAGATCGAGGGTGGAAAAATATTATGGATGATTAAATGTGCGGGGTTTAAAGTGATAGGATGTGATGGGTTTTTCTGGTAGTGTGAGGTTAAATGAATGTAGAAACTTAGGATATATAATGATATACCACACTTTAGTATTCCTGCGCCCAACTTATTTAGACTTAGGATACAAATGTTTTACCTTTTTCTCTTTATATGCATAAAATGCCTTTGAAAAAACAAACTTAGGATAAGCCTTTTTAATGTTTTTCAAAGTTTCAACACAACCTCTACCCACCCTTTTAATTTCATTTCTTTTTCTAACATAACATTTTTTCATCTTTTCATAGGATGAATTTAAGCTAGCAAACCCACATCACCTTTTTTTTATAAAAATATAACCAACTCTATTTCTTATTTCTCCTATTGATTCAGATTAAACAATTGAATCAAATTCATTTTCTACCTAACTACTGATTTTCCAAGATTAAAATGTTTGGAAAATGTTTATTCACTACCCTAATTAACATGAAATTCACAATTTTTCAATCATGATTAAGCTGTATGGTTTGAACAAAAATCTAGTCATTGTGGGATTCTAAGACATGTTTCACACAATCTTATTGGATTTTGACATAAAGAAAACTAATTTAACAATAGTGGCATTTAAATTTGTAGCACTTTCACTATTATTTATATTTTCTTTTGTCGGGTGCTTATTCTCTTTTTTATTCTTTTCAACTTTCTTTCTTTTTGTCTTTTTCTTCATATTCATTTTTTTTTTGACATACCCTCTTTTCATTTTCTTTTATATATACTTTTTTTGGAAATCATTTGCATATTGAAATTGTTTACAGTGTAAAATTACAAATATAAAATACTCAATCACCTTGAGATCCTATAAAATGTAGGACCCTAACACAACCCAATGAAGGAAATTTTCCAATTGAGGTTAGTTTATTGGTATCCCTTGGTGAGGTAATTAAAGAGAGGTGAAAAGGAAGAAACTCACCCAAAGAAAATGATGTTGTAGGTGTTTAAGTTACATATGCTGAATGTGATAATAAGGCCTCTAAGAGAAACTTTCTTCGCTTTGCATGAACCTACACTTGTTTTTACACCTTCCTACAAATATATTTTATCCAAATTTATGATACATCATAATGAAAACATCTATATATACCATATAATTTTAAATAATGGAGTGTTTTATGGAAGCCCAAAATTCCCTTAAAATGATGGTACCTCTTTTTCAATAGTTATACTATAACCTTATTTAAGGTGGAGGATTTGAATATTCCAAGGTGTAGGAGGGGACTACACCAATGAATATTTCCTAAGATAAAACAATAAACCTTCAAATGGGTTCAACCAAACCCACATAAATGTATATTTGTAAAAGTGTTAAATATTATAGGAATAAGTGGGCCAAAATGTGAGCCCATGAAGGGAAACCCGAGTGGTTGGAACTAATGGTAATAATGTCATTTACCTTGGTTTAAATATTTTGGTTAAACCTCAATGCATAATTATAGAATTTACAAGTAAAAATTTGGGGTTATAGTGGCAGCCCAAAGGATTGACCCTATTTCAAGCAGGTGAGATTCTTCCCAATAACTAACTTCTCCAATCGGTTCATACAAAAAAAAAGTGGCTAGAAAGTGTGGACTAAGAGTAGGAGGGCTAGATAAAGGTTTTATATTAATAAAATAATGCCATTCAAGATAATTAGAGGAGGAAATAATATTATAAGAGAATCCAAGAGGATATAAAAATAGTAGAGAAACAATACAAATAGGTAAAGAAACGATCTTAATGCATGAGTGAATGTTGGACTAGCCATCAAGCAAAATATTTTGTATAAAGGAAGCATATCACATGTTTTTATTATAGACCTTACGTTCACAAGCCTAAATCATATGTATTTCATCATAAATGACACTAAGTTTCCTCTACTACACCTTTCAAATGTTGAACAACGAAGTCGTGGTACTAATGGTACCACATGAAAGGTTAAGGAAGCTTGACCCAATGAATTCATAATTAAGCATTCCGAAATGGATTTAGGTTGTGAAGGACTCAAAATTAGGCATCCTAATTAAATGTGATATAGACAATGGGATTAAATCCCTATAGAGCACCTAAATAAGGGGTGGATACCCATAATAAAATTCCCTAAAGGGTCCAAGAGAGTCAAATTGGTGACCAAAGCCCAAAGAAAAAGGAGCAACCAAAAGGGGAACCCTAATTAAGCACTAGACCTCCAAAAGTGGTTATGCATCTAGATGAGGGGAAGGCGGATTAGGTGAGAGTAACCAACACATAAGAGTCTTCATAATGAATTATAAGAGGTAATCAAGTCATCATTTGTGGGTCACACATGAACATGAGAAGTAGGCCACACCACAACACCTCTGAGTGGATATGCATATGTGATTACTAAAGTGTAAAAAATCCATATGTTCTAATTTTCCCCATGTAATATACCTAGGGAGGATAGCGAGGTTCTGAGGGAGATACATAAGGGGAACAATTAATGTAATGTGGTATTAATTATGAAATAAGACTAACTTAGTAGTTGGTATGCAATAAATAGGTCCACCAAATAACTAGAAATAACATATATAATAATTACGAGTGGTTGTAATAAACCCATAAGAATATTCATGAGAACACACACACACATGAGTATCCTTATATTTATTTATGTTAACGATTGTATTGTAAAAATTATGGCTTGTGGAGTGATTTATTTTGTAAGGACACTACTACATTTGGCGGAAATTCCGACACTTGGTTCCGACGCTTTTGACCAAATGTCGGAAATTTCCCCAAATTTTTTCCATCCCGCCCGAAACCGTCGCTATACCAACGTTTATAGAAAAGTGTCGCAATACCGACACTTAGAAAAGTGTCACAATTGCGACGTTTGGAGGAAGACGTCGCAATTGTGACACTATGGCCCAAAGCGTCGCTATTGAGACGACTCCAGTCGTCGCAAGTGTGACACAATGTCTAGGTGTCGCCATTGCGACGTTTAGGTACCCGTCGCAATAGCGACGCTTTTTCCGCCGTTGGTATAACGACACTTATATGCGCGCCACATAAAAATACGAAACTTATATGCGCGCTACATAAAAATTTGAAACTTATATGCGCGCTACATAAAAATGATTTTATTGTTTCGTATGCGTCGCAATAGCTACATTAACGTCTGATATGACGCGCGCATTCGCCCTCCGCTCTTGCAGAACAGAATTCGCCCTCAGCTCTTGTAGAACAGCATTTGCCCTCAGCATTCGCGCTCAGCTCTTACAGAACAACATTTGCCCTCAGCATTCGCCCTCAGCGTTCGCCCTCAGCTCTTGCAGAACAGCATTCGCCCTCAGCTCTTGCAAAATGGTAAGTTCTTACTGCAGGCCCTTCCTCCTATAGTAGGTTTGACTCTATTTGGGTTTTTTTGGTCAATTCCATTGGATTTTGTTAGGCTGTAGGGTTCTCTCTAGATGTCAAGAATCAAGATTCAATACCCTCTATTATCTTCATCACCCAATACAAGATTTAAATTTTTCCCAAAGAAACGCTTATTAATTTGGCAGCCATTATTTCTCCCTGCTTTAAAAACCCTACATTTTAATGAAAACAAGCATTGCATTTCAACTACAAAAATCTATTAGTGTTCAAATGTACATGTGTGCTACATTAACGTCTGATATCACGCGCGCATTCGCCCTCCGCTCTTGCAGAACAGAATTCGCCCTCAGCATTCGCCCTCAGCTCTTGCAGAACAACATTCGCCCTCAGCATTCGCCCTGAGCTCTTGCAGAACAACCCGTCGCCTACGGCATTCACCCACGAGCTCTTGCGGAGCAACATTCGCCCTGAGCTCTTGCAGAACAGCATTCGCCCTCAGCATTCGCCTGAGCTCTTACAGAACAGCATTCATCCTCAGCGTTCGCCCTCAACTCTTGCAGAACAGCATTCGCCCTCGGCTCTTGCAAAATGGTAAGTTCTTACTGCAGGCCCTTCCTCCTATAGTAGGGTTGACTCTATTTGGGTTTTTTTGGTCAATTCCATTGGATTGTGTTAGGCTGTAGGGTTCTCTCTAGATTTCAAGAATCAAGATTCAATACCCTCTATTATCTTCATCACCCAATACAAGATTTAAATTTTCCCAAAGAAACACTTATTAATTTGGCAGCCATTATTTCTCCCTGCTTTAAAAACCCTACATTTAAATGAAAACAAGCATTGCATTTCAACTACAAAAATCTATTAGTGTTCAAATGTACATGTGTGCATCACTTGTGTAGGGTATTCATTTTCCACTTGCACATTATCCAAGAATGTGTGCAGTATAGTTCATATTTTTTGTGATTTAGATTGTCTTGAAAAAGGAAAGGTAAATTATTTCCCATGGAAAAAGAAGGTTTTCCCTTTTTATATGTTGTTTGGACTTACGTGGAAAAATTTATGGTATGCCTTTCATATTATGTAGTTTAAATTTGAATTAACAGATTATTATACATGAAAATATAATTACCTATGTGATGTCCTTCATCACTAATTAAAATTATAGGGTTTCAATTTCCTAGACTCTAACTCATCCGATGCTAAATTCTAGGTTCTCATTGGTGGATCACTCTTCCATTGATTTCCTTTCCCTCTGGATCTTGTCATACTTTAAAAGTCATCAATGATACATATATTATTTCGGGTATCCCAAAAGGCTTTATAGTAGAACATATTGTGAAGTTTTTTTGACACTTGAGGATTCTTTTTAGAACTGCAACACGGTCTATGCTATCGAGTTATATATCAAGCAACTTGTCCTTAATAACCACACTATGAGGTAGGTTCAATCGGTTTGAACTTGTTGGGACATAGCATATGAAGTTGTGTGATGAGTCCATATCACAGGTCTATTATGGTGACAAAAGTGAAGACACGTAATGATAGTTATTATGTTAACATTACTAAAAACATTTTCGAAATTATCCATGCTATCAAGATGTCAAAATTCCAGGCATTAGGTGTCAATACTCGTAGCTAATAGATAATAATAATAATATAAAAAAATCACAACTTTATTCTTGAAATATGATTGTTACACATTGGTAACCTATTTCATGAGTTACTATCACCCAAAGACTGCAAAACAAACTTAAAATATAAATTAAACCAACATGAGAATCCAACTAAGGGTTTCTCGACAAAATCATGCCATAACCTGGCATTTTGAAGCCCAAATTTGAATCCATCATAAGTAATACAATGCAAACTCAGATGGATTTTCAATGCATGTTTGCATGCTACACTTATTCTCTGTCTAGGTATCATTTTTTAAATGGAACCATTAGTCAAGCCCACAGTCCTTTTATGTGAAAAATTTCAGCTCTATTTGAGCTCTTTTTTGCTCCACCACCTCCATAAACCAGTGTTACACGGGGTCTCGTCCCCCCACCTAGGGGTCTAGATTCCTCGCCCCCTCGCTCTCCGGGGTCTTGGGGACTTCTAGGGGATGTTTCCCTCACGCCCCCGCACACCCCCTTTCACGCCCCCTCACGCCCCCTCACACCCCCCTTCACGCCCCCTCACGTCCCCTCACCGCCCCTTTTAGTTTATGGTTTCATGTTAAAAGTTGATGTGCCACTTAGCATATTTGAGAATCCAAGTGATTCTGATTCAGATGGTGACATGGTTGATCTTGATATATTCGTGCAGAAGTTGGATGCAGAGACTAGTGGGGCATTAACTTGAGAATTTATGCTCATTTATCAGTATGATGATATTCATATGTTATGTTTTATGTTTTATGTTTCAGACATAACTTATTTGCGTTTAAGTTTTATGTTTCAGACTTGAGTTGTAAACTTCAGTTTAAACTCTATTTTGAATCTTGATATAATATGTCATATGATATCTTAAACTTTATTTTCATTGTGTACATTGTTAGTAGTTACATTAATGATTATATAGTTACAAACTTACAAACTTACATGCATGATTGTATGATGTATGTTTTAACTTTTAACTTTTAAATTTGTTTCAATTATATGATTCATCATTCATCAATTTGTAATTTTATCATTTATGATTTATCTTTCATGATGCAAGTGTATGATGACTGTATATACATTCCTTGAAAAAATATAGTTACATTTTAAATATTAAATTTTATAATTTTTATGACCCCGACGTCCCCCCACGTTTCCCGAAAATTGGTAGGGAGCTTTTGCATAGGCCGCTCCCGCGCTCCCTCGTCCCCTCGCTCCCACCTCCAGGGGACTTGGTGGAACATTGCCATAAACATATGAAAACATATATCATGATCTTGGAATCCATTACATATGTATGTGCCAATGTTCCATAATCTTGCCCCATCATCAATTTAAGAAATTTCCATTGACTATCAAATTATGGAGGGGGGGAACTTTTTGCTGCAACATTTGGCTCAAAATCAGGGACCATCTTTGTATGAGGTGAATGAGAAATATAGATATTTGAAGAAGTAGATTAGTGCCTTTTTCTCTAGCCATGGAGTCATATACAGTCATCCATCACAAAAATTTGTCTTTGTTCATTCTCACCTTGAAAGTTGCAAAAAATCATGCCCTAATTGAAACGACACTAAATTTGAAAGATATAATAAAAATGCAAGCTAGAAGTGCCTATTAATACAAAGGGAAAACCTTCCTACCTACCCTAACTGAGATAAATTTTGATTGAATAGGAAACATGATATTTCCTATGGAGTTGATCCAACAACTTGTTAAATGTATGGGACTAAATCATGCATTTGATTTCTAGGGAAACATGCGCATGAAGAGAAAAAGTGCAGAATTAATGGAAAATCCATACATGCCACTTATAAAACTACACCGAAAGGTCAAAAAATACTTAAGGCCTTAACTTAATTTGAATCCAAAAATGACAAAACAGGATTAGTGAAAACACGAGAGTGGTGTGGGTGAACAACATAAATGAAAAGTGAAGATACCTTTCCCCAAGATGGCTTTGTCACCGTTGTATGAAAACATGTTTTCCTTTCCCTTTATACATGCAAGTGAATGCATTATAGGTATGGTGTTTTCCCAGAATAGGAGAAGCCTACTTAAATATATCATTCGCGGATTGAATGTTTGGGTGCCTTAATGTGCAATGACATGTTTCCAGGACTGAATTCAATGCAAGGCATATTTGAAACTCTAACTCTGTCTTCCGGTGTCTTATTAGAAATTATTTTATTTTTCATTTTGTGTTTTCAAGTTTTTACATTTATAATTTTATTGCAATGTGGCAGACTGATCAGAGCAGTGCAGGAACAACCCCGAGACGGGATGATCGCGGAAAGAGGCCAGTGGAAGAACATGTAAAGTGCCAGCATTGCTCTATCTTCAGGTGTTTTAGTTATTTACATAATTGAAATAATATTAATTTTGTTCAAATATGCAGACACCTAGCCATGGTACGCCTGATGATTCCCTCTTTGAGGAAGAGCTTTCTTCATCCCTATCTCCAATGTTCTTGTTGCAAAAAAAGGCACAAGATGCAAGGTCGGAATTTAATACTTTGATAGACGCGCCTCAAACACCTGAAACAGAAGAGAGGATAAAACATCTTATGAGCCAGCTAGAAAGATATCAGGTAATAATAAAAAGTCAAAAGGATATTTTTTTTGTTCTGCATGAGATGAATTGTGATAGTTTGATTTTCAATTTTTACATTGACTAAACTAACAAAAAGTTCTTTTGTATGTAGCGTTTTCTGGCATTTGCTGAACCCGATGTTGGTGGTAGTGGGACACAAGGGCAAGAGATTGCCCAACAACCCTCTCGTACACCTTCTACTCCTTTAGGTGCTAGCCAAGAAACACACCCTGCCCAAGCAGACACCCAGCCAACCGCTGAACATGTTGGCAATGATGAGGCTGATATGGCCAACTACATTATTGCGTTTCCCGGAGCTACACGTGTCAGCTCCACAGGGACCATTAATGGCATGTTGTTGGTGAACGATGAGGGTGTCCCTATAAAGCATGTACAACTCCCAGGTAAATTTTAATATTTTAACTATTTCATGTACTTTATCTAAAACATATTTATCATGATTTTTATTTTTAAATTAATGATAATATCTTTTTTTTTTTTTGGTTTTATTCTGTGTAGGAAACAATGAGTTCTACAGGATTCTAGAGAGCCATGTGTTGGTAATTTTTGGCCCAAACATACGTACAGGGTGGAATTCCTAGAATTCCAACCTGAAAAAGGAACTTCTAGATTATCTAGAAACCCTTTTTGGGGTCAGCACATTTGACAGAACAGCGGTGGCTCAGGTAGCCGGAAAATATTTGAAATATACCAGGGATTCTAGAGAGCCATGTGTTGGTAATTTTTGGCCCAACCATACGTACAGGGTGGAATTCCTAGAATTCCAACCTGAAAAAAGAACTTCTAGATTATCTAGAAACCCTTTTTGGGGTCAGCACATTTGACAGAACAGCGGTGGCTCAGGTAGCCGGAAAATATTTGAAATATACCAGGGACACCTATAGGACGCAATTGCAATTTAACCCTAGATATGAGCGTCCTCTCGCAGTTTCAGAGAGTGAGTGGAGAGCACTCATCCATGACAGAAAAGAGAAAAGGGCAAAGAAAGAAGGAAAAATGCCAACTAGACCCGCAAGGTAAATTACAACTTTAATTCAATAGCTTTAATTTTCTTTATGTCTAAAATAAAAGTGTGCTACGTCATATCTCACTTCAATATTTTGATGCTAGGTTGCCTGACACCTCAAAGGAAACCAAAGCTAGGATTGAGAAAAAGGGCCATCACAAGCTCGGCCAGGGTGGCTACTTGAAATTAGCTGCAAGAATTGTAATTAAGTAGCTAAACATCTTATAATTAATTGTATCGCCTTCCAACGTTTTTGTAATCCTATAAGATATGATTAAAAATACACAATCATATGTAATGTAGGGTGATGACTTCGGAACAGAAACTACAGAGGAAGATAAAAATATCGCTTTCCGTTTTGGCTATCAAGCTGTAGTTGAACCGTTTTTGTAATCCTATAAGATATGATTAAAAATACACAATCATATATAATGTAGGGTGATGACTTTGGAACAATAACTACAGAGGAAGATAAAAATATTGCTTTCCGTTTTGGCTATCAAGATGTAGTTGAACGTCGCAGAAGCTTGGGGCAAGTCCCAAGATCTACAATGCCTGATGAGGTAAAACATTAACCTTTCAATATTTTTGTTTTTGTCCATAAATTTAATGTCTAACAACTTTTTTTAAATTAGGGGAGCAACACTACCGACGAGGTAAATAACCCAGTTTTAGAGCCAGATGTAGATGATCCTCTCGTGCAACCTTATCATTGTAGTGGGGACCAGGCCGACAATGCTGCTATCAGTGAGGGCCGTGACGGTAATTAATTTCCACTTATAATTTTTTCTAATTATACCTTGATGGTTTTCCTTATAACTTTTTTTGTTTAAATGACAGAGAATGTTTCCCTTGAGGATCTTACCACCAGAGAGGAAGACAGGGCAACAGTCCCAACGGCGACAACTGGTGCACCAGGTAAATAATCTCATTGCAATTTTTTTAATTAATATTACCGAACTAGTTCAATGATATTTAAAAAATGATAATTAAAATTTAATTATTATTTGTTTTTGGAGGCGATGCCCCGTCACTGGATGAGACCAGACATCGTGACAATGCAACTAGGTCAGCGGCGACAACTGGTGCACCAGGTAAATAATCTCATTGCAATTTTTTTTTATTAATATTACCGAACTAGTTCAATGATATTTAAAAACTGACAATTAAAATTTAATATTATCTGTTTTGTAGGCGATGCCCCGTCACTGGATGAGACCAGACATCGTGACTACGCAACTAGGTCAGCGGCGACAACTGGTGCACCAGGTAAATAATCTCATTGCAATTTTTTTTATTAATATTACCGAACTAGTTCAATGATATTTAAAAGCTGACAATTAAAATTTAATATTATCTGTTTTTGTAGGCGATGCCCTGTCACTGGATGAGACCAGACATCGTGAATACGCAACTAGGTCAGCAGTGCGAGTCGAAAGGCACGAAACAGGAGTAGAGCATGATGATATTGATGATGTAATTAGGAGCTTTAGAAATAGGAAGAAGAAAAAGAAAATTCGATAATGTAAAATATTGTATTATTATAAGACAAACTTTACCATACTTGGAACGTTTTTTGCGTTATATAAAAAACTCATTTATCATACTATTTTTATGTCAAGCATTAATTGCAATATTTCCTTGCGTACTTTTTGTTGAATTGTTTTTTTATTAGTTATTGAATATTTTTTTTTATGCTCATGAAAGTAAAAAATGAAATATAGATTGGGTATTGGGGAATTGAGAGTGATGTGAGGGGGGAGGGGCCATAAGAGCTTCCACCTTCACGTGGTTGGCCCTGTTTAGTAGAGAATAATTTATTGGAGCAATTTAATCTTGGAGAAAACCTCCCTCGATCCAGCGTAGCAACAAAAAAGTCACTATTGACTTAGTTGCTACTCTTTCAGATCGTGGGAGGCTTGTTCCAAGTTCATGTGACTCCAATAAATTGTTCTTGAAACGAAGAGGAGCTTATTCAGGTATGTTTTGACATTTTCAACATATTTTCTAACATTATCATAAGAATGCATCTTAGAGTAAAAAATACTACATCAATTACTTGTATTTATTGTATAGATAATGATGGATTTTGATTGACTTGGCAGTGTAGGTACAAATCCTCTTGCATCATGAGCAATACAACTTGTCAACCAGGGTCATGTCCAGGATATTTTTGCTTGTGCGCTTGACCAGGTTCGTAATGTCCAATTTTGTAAGTTCCTTTACAGTTCATAATTCAATATTAAGCTTGTTCATGATTATTATCTAGGTTTTTTGTATGTGTTTTTTCATCTATTTGATTGTAAGAAACTATGCATGTTTCTTGTTGTTCACTATGATTTCTCCCATTACCACTCCCAGGATGAATCCGACTTTATTGTTACATAGGTTACTTTATTGTTACTATGATTTCTCCATTTACGATTTCATAGGTTACATCATGTAAAGTTGTCGATCTCAGGTTGGTGATGAGCTTTAGTTCTCCAGATTTGGGGCTTTTCTGATATTTTCTCCCTCATGTCATTCTTGCATCACCTCGTTGTTTGAGCATGCCAATTTTCTACCACTTGTACCAATTGGCACATGTCAATCTCTGAGTGGTGCCACATTTCACCTATTTTCAGTGAGAGTTTAGGGTTTCTCTAACATAGCTTCGGAAATCCGATTCGGTGCCTGCTTGAATATCGTCACATAATACTCATGGTTTGGATTGATGAGCATGTTCTGAATGGTTGGTTGATTCATAAGAACCACCCATATAGTCATCTTGAGATATTTCAGAAGTTTTCTCGGGTTTCCTTTTTCATTGTTTCTAGTGGGTGGGATGGTGTGGGGTGATCCATCAATACGGGTGCTCTTGTAGTAGGGAATTTGTTTTTGGGGATATAAAGGAGCATTTGATGTAGATATCCCATTGGATGCATTCATAGATGGGCATGAGAGGTCAAGAATTTAAATTAAAAATATGCAACCTCTAGCATGGCAACCTGAAGGCCGCGAGAGACACTGGTTAAATATTGTTTTGTGCTGGCCTTAATATAGTCGTGATTTCTTTATATTATCTTAATGAAAATATATAGTCCGGTCTCATTAAAATGAGGATTGTGGTTGTATTTCTCTTTGGTTGTTTCTCTCTTAATGCTCCAGAAGTTGCCAAAAGTTGCGATAGTTGTTTAGTTTGCCTGTTACAACTTAAAAGTGGTTTGTAGCAATGGGAGTCATGTTTTTTAAGGTTCATACTAATATGAAGATCTTGTAATTCTATATTCAGCATAAGAGAAGATGGCCTCTGCTTTGGGCGGTATGACAACAATTGCCACATCTACCTCATTGGGTAACAATGGAAAGGGGAAGAATTTGGGTGCAATGTTTGATAATTATGGCAGACAATTGTCTTCTCTTTCAATTTTTTCACCCATTTCCTTTAATCGCTCAAGCAGAAGAGGGACTCTGAGATTACGCGATAGAGAGAAGGTAGTTAATACAAGAGCTATGGAAAAGGAGTTGTACTTCAACAAGGATGGCTCAGTGACAAAAAAATTGCAGGTCGGAGAAAAAATTATGTTTAAAGGAAGGTCACCTGCACGTGAAACTTCACTGCGGTGGATCTTTCCTTGTCCACTTATATTCGATTTTAATGTGTTATTTTAATTTTTCATGGAGGGTTGTTTTGGCATATGGTCTGGCATTCAATTGCACACTTACTGAAAGCATTGTCAATTTGTCTTGCGGGCGGTGTGAACAAACTTGCTGATCTTGTTGGAGTCACCCTTGGGGCGAAGGGAAAAATGTTGTCTTGGAGAGCAAGCATGGTTCTCCGAAAATAGTTAATGATGGTGTGACAGTAGCTAAGGAGGTAATTTGTAGATGTGTGCTCTGGTTTTCTTTTTAACGTTGTATTAGTTCCCCTCTTAAATGTCTTAGATTTGGTAGGCATAATTTGAAAACTCAAAGGTGAAAGGAAACATATTTGTTACCCAGTGGTCTACTTGGCCTATGGACTAGCCACATTAGAGTAATGCATAAAGCTTTCACAACAATAAAAGGAAAGGGTTATGGCTGAGTCAAATTTTATTGTTATTGACAGTGTAATGAAATGTATCTCAATGCTATGGTTTTGGCCTTTTTATTGGTTGAATTAGAGGACCCAGTTGAAAATATTGGGGCCAAGTTGCTAAGGCAAGCTGCGGCAAAGACAAATGATTTAGCTAGGGATGGAACCACAACATCTATTGTTCTTGCACATGTTGGAATATTGAAAAATTCCAGAACAATGAATGGAGAATAAATCTCCCTTCCTCTAACATAGAGAAAATAAAAATTTCTTTGACAGGAGACAAAGTTTCAATACTTTGAAAACAAACTTCTATTCCCTTCAATAACTCAAAAAAAACTATTACACTACTTCCTCACTGAGAGGGATTACAAAATTATGACTGCTACAAAACGCAGTGCATAAAACCAACTCACTGTCTGTTCAAAACAAACATACTCTGTCTCTAAAACATTCTGCTGTGTTTTTCCCTTTCGCACTGCTGTGCATACACACTTAAAAAGTTACACTCAGTCTTTCACTTTTTACACACTGCTGTGTAATAAAAAATTTACGTACTGTCTATAAAAAAACTACCAAGCTTTTTCAACCTTTTTATTTTTATATGCCGTAACATATAAAACATATTATAATAAACCCTCTTTTAAAAAAATAAAATTAAAACTAAACTCTATGGCCCACCTTTAATTTCGCATATGATATATATATAACATATGTTTAAAACATATGTATATATTAAACTATCAAAACATTAAAGAACCCTTTTCGTCGGACTTCAAAAGTCTGAATCGATTGAATTTCAAACCAAATTCGCGTTCCAAAATGGGATGCTGACGTCTGCCTAATTTTAACTCGAATTCTCAATCCAATGTGCCCTATAAAAAATTCGGGTCCGGTTTTCAGGTTTTCAGATTCCCTTCAATTTCATGCGATTCAATATTAATGCTCCACGTGTCCTCCTTTTGAATTTACAAAACTGTCGGGTAAATTTCTGTTTGTTTAATTTCTGGTTGGTGAATTGCGTTAATGCTGGCTGTTGTGTTTAAATACAATTCTGTACAGAAATATGGCTGTGGCCGTCTACAAAAAAAACTTGCGGGAATTTTAAATGCTGAATTAAATTTCTGGATGGCATGCAAGCAACCTCCAAAAAAAAATGTTGCTGCTGCATCCGTCCTTCTGCTGCAGCAGTTGAAGTTAAAATTCAACAGCACAGGGTTTAATAAGTGAGGGTGTAAATGTAACTTTTTGTTGATAGTACTGGATTAAGATCATCTATTCATTTTGTAGGGTCTTATGGTGTTTGGTTTTTTAGTTTTGGGTTGGGCTTATTGAGTCTAAGATAGTTTTTGAGTGAAAAAATTGCTATCAGGTATTAAAAATTTTTGGTTCTTTTGTCAAAATTTATGAGCTTGTTAGGAAATAGAAAACTGACAATGGTTGTATCTTAAATTTGTGGAAAATAATTAGAAATGAAACCTTTTTGTTTAGGTTGTTGCAGCAGGTGCAAACCCCATTCAAATTACTAGGGGCATTGACAAGACAATAAAGGCTCTTGTTTCGGAACTCAAAATTTTGTCAAAGGAGGTAAACGCTTGCCTTTTGAGTAGGCTGGTTTTCCTTTTTGCTGATGGTTTGGTGTATCTAATTGAATTAGTTGCCTAAGGTATTTTTGGTTGCAAACTCCTTTTCATTTTCATACAGTATTGGCCTTGTGGAATACATTTGATTGTGTGGTCTTGTTAGATCTACAACATTTGTAGTTGTTTAGTCTTATGGCCGAGGTGCACTTTTATTATGGAAATAGTTGATGCAATATTGTCATTTAATCCTTACTGCGGGGTAGCATGTTGAGAAGTTTCTTGTGAAACATTTGGTATTCAAAATGACACTTGATCCTATACAGCATCATGCACTTGACTTCAAAATTCATATTCAAAGTGTGCCGGACAATTCTTGCAAAATTTCAAATATTTATGTTGTTTTAAACCATTATCTTTTTCATGTATTGGATGCTGAAAATGTGAAAAAGACTTTGGTATGAAACCAACTGGTGAATAATTTCCGGCACAACAACCACTTCCAAGACATGATTTAGAAGTAGAACAAATGTGCTTATGAAGCATAGAAAGATATCCTTGATGCATTGTCAATGTTTGGCTAGGGTTATTTTTGGATAAAATAACTCCTTATTCCTAGAATAGTGATCTTCAATACAAGTAAATGCCAGAGAAGAGAGATCATCGTGTGATGCAACAAAACTGAAATTGGACCCCCAAGGAGAGCTGGTGTGTCTACAATCGCTGTGTCAACATTTTCCCTTGGTGTACCCCGTTCTTTTCCTCCAGCCTGAGTCTTAATTGACTTCTTCTTTCTTCGGGTTTATTTATCAAATTCGTAGAATTTGATAAATAAATACTATCCACAATAGTTGGACTTTAATTTATATTCCCGACTTTATATTATCTCCAATCCTTATAACCAATGTTTAACTTTCAACACTTTGTATTTATACTCCACGTTTCTTTTTAAATAAATAACTTGTAATGAACTTTCGGCTATATATTTCACCACCCAGCCTTACAACAATCACGCTCCAGACTTATGCTAATTATCCGCCAATCGTTTAATTAAACAATTTCATTATACTCCGGCCCCACCTATATATATCAATAACTAATCAAACACTCGTATCGTACCTGGCTATCCTCCGCACACCTTAGTTAACCTCCGGGCAAGTTCAACGTGCGACCACCGTCTGATGGCCCTTCTCCAAATCAACGACTCTTGGAAATTTCGCTCGGCTTCCAACGTCGGGCTTTAACGTGCGATGGCGCGGGTTAAACGGTGGTTTTCCAGGGGTCACTTCACCACGTGTCGCATTCCCTATGGAATCGCTCGCGAATAGGAAATACCGCCTACTCCGCAAAAGCGTTGCGATATGGGCAACCCGCTTTTGTGATTCCGCTCGTGGTTTTGGTAGACGGCTTGACCACGGGTGCAAGTCTGGTTCCGCTATCCTTTTGTTTGTTAACTCATGTCCAATCCTCGGGTCAGGTTCCGAAAGCACAACAATTTTGTCTCTTTATTAAGCGGAATTTTTATATTTGAACAGTTTTCACGACCCCGGTTCTCTACACAGACCTCGCCTTCGGGTGGGGTGAGTTCACAGGGTTATCCAACAATTTACGGGAATTCAAAGACTAAAGAATGGAATTATCAGTACCCAATCACCTCACAGTTAAACAATTCTTCACAATTAGTAGTTCGAGATAATTCAATGGCAACTAAGCTTGGAAATCATTTAACTGGAAACAATCGTTCACACACAGAGGTTTATTGCAGAAATCCCCTCTCTACTCTCCTCTTCCCTCTCTACTTTTATTCATTCGAGGAATTACAATTTATATACATAACATATGGCTCTTCGGTTCCTTTGAGAGGACTGTTCTAGAAATCAAAAGGTCTAATTATAATAATTCAACTAACTGAAGCAGTTTGACTCCTACAACTCTAACTAGTCTAAGTAATACATTCAGCTGAGGTATTGACACCTAGCTGTTACACACCTAGCTATTACAGCTCAAATGTTTTCGAACCCTCCTAGCCACAACATGTGGACAAAACCTCCTACATTGCTGGCTAGTGCATAATGCCCCTGCATCATCGTGTGACATAAACCTATTAACAAAAGTGAATTCCTTGAATTTCACCAAATATTTTCTTTGAATTCGTTGCTTTTAAAAGCCAATGATATCCCTTATTGTGTTAATGTTACAGAAATTCCTTGTCCTAGTGTCACACTCTACTATGAATGTTTTACCAAAAGTAGGTGCAACCGATGTTGGTGTAGAAGACATGGCATCCATTGAAAGAGAGAACGCCAAAGTAGCCTCATCATTCCATATAAATGATATTTTCTTCAAGAGATATGTGAGTGGACTTGAAATGCATGCATAATTCTTAACAAATGATCAATAATATCATGTAACTCTAAAAAATCTTCTAAGAACCTTGATTTTCTTAGGAATAGGTCATTTTGTAATAGCTTGCATCTTTTGAGGCTCCAACTTCACTCCTTCCTTTAAAACAATATGAACCAAATACTCGAATTCTTATTTCCCGAAAGCACATTTGGATATTTTTACATAAAAATGATTGTTCTCAATAATTTATATAACTTTTCCACATGTTTAGTGTGGTATTCCCATGATTTATTATAAATATGTGTATTATCAAAGAAAACCAACAAAAATTTTATAAGATGGGATCAAACAAAATTGTTCTTAAGTCGAGCCCGTCGGACTTCAAACGACGATAAACCATAATTCAAACCAAATTCGCGTTCCAAAATAGCCTGCTGACGTTGGCCAATTTTGTGACGCGAAAACCAAATGAATTCCGCCCTAATATTTTTCGGGTCCGAAGTTGGGCTGGCGTGCGGAGGGAGAGTTGTGACGCGAATTTCTTATCAAATTCGCCCTAATATTTTTCGGGTCCGGATTTCCACTGCGCGAGCGGCCCAAACAAAGATCCACTCCAATCAATTTCTGCCACGTGTCCTCAATAAAAACTTGCCCTGCTCCCGGCTGCGGGTGCATTCGATGGCGTTTAAGGCGATGGGACATGGATATGGTGATTTCATATCAATCGCATTAACATTTAACGCTGTTCAATTAAGTTTTCACATCAAATCCGCATTAATTAATTTTTAACACTGTTCAAGATCGACCTCCACTCCTCTTAGCGATTCCTCACGCTCCAATATGATCTGGCCTTCGGCTCTCATTATTAATGATCAGAGATTAATTATGACGGGCGTCCTTTGATTGCATTGCAGTCGGGTTGAGAAAATGGCTTTTAGCTATGCTTTTTCAGACGAGCCGGTTGCTGGATTACACTGCCTGCTAACTGTGACGATAAGGAGAAGTGGCCAGCTGAACTGCTGCCTAGACCTTGCAGCATATCTGCATTTCTCTCGGTTCTGTCTCTGTCTGTCTTCCTCTGTTAATTGGAATTCTGCTTCTCCGTCTCCTCTTGTGCCCACTACGCCTGAGACTGCACCCATGCCTCGCGTGCGTCATAGGATGCGTTGCCGCAGGGGGAGCACTAGAGGTCAACCCCTGCGCGCTCCCTCCAGCCCCTCAACAGAGTCGACTTCTGGCCAGTCCAGTGATTATTACGCAGGTCGATATCCAAATACTAGGAGTGGGCGGGGTCAGGTTGTAGGATCTGGCCACCGTATGGATTCCCCTGCTCCTCGCTTCCCCACCGCTAGTTCACCTTCTCCCACGATGCGCACTGCGCAATTTTCCTTTAATTGCTCTCTCAACCACACGCGAATCACGGCTTTAGTCACTGTGGTCTTCCGCGAGGAGGCCCAAACGGAGGAAGAATGCACTCGTCCGGCGGGTCTGAGCTCGGAAAAAGCCGGCCAACATTCGGGCCTTCAGGAGGGGAGCTGTGGCATGCATGTGGAGGTAGCACCTAGCGATCCTGGACCTTCCGAAGGATGGTGCCGAATCGTGGAGGAACCACTGGAGGAGTAGTTTGGTTAATTTGTTTTTCTTGCTTAGAAGGCCCACTTAATTGGGCTACTTTTAGATTATTTTACTGTGCTGGACCTTTGTAATATTTTTGAATTCTGTAAATTAAACGTTCAAGACTGGTTTCCCCGTATGAGGGCAGCCTTCTTAATTTTTTGATTTTTTGATGACAAATTTGCCACGAGTCTGGCCAGGCAATGTTTTTGACTTCGGTGTAATTTTATTCGCAATGTTAATAGATTAACTTTACTTATAATTCTCACATGATTAGCATTTTTCTTGATCTGTTCAAGGATTTTGGGTACTTTAATTTGTATTTGGAACAATGGACGTCGGTACTCTATCTGTTGCTTTACTATTCTACATACTGCTATTTCACTTTCTTATAGATGCCTCGGGCATATTTGGATGCTTTCTCAGATTGTCAATAATCTCCATGTGGGCTGTTACTACTTCATATAATATATTCAAAACAACGTTTTCTCTTGTGAAAAAAGCGATTGTGTTTATCCTCTTTGCCTTCAAAACTAGCGATCTTGGTCTATGTTTTATGTTCTTCCAGTTTTATTGATATGGTCGATGGTATTTTTATATTTTGGACATATCACACTCCTCACATGATTAGCGTTTTTCTTTGTTCAAGGATTTTGGGTACTTTAATTTGTATTTGGAACAATGGACATCGGTACGTACTCTATATGTTGCTTTACTATTCTACATACTGCTATTTCACTTTCTTATAGATGCCTCAGACATATTTGGATGCTTTCTCAGATTGTCGATAATCTCCATGTGAACCGTTACTGGGTTTTATATCAAGTCGCTGTATGTGACATGGGGTATTTTTCTATCATTGTCTGGGGTGGGACTTCCACTTTTCTGGATGGATATTTGGGTTCCAATCTTAAGATGTGAAAATGTAATGACTTCATAGACTATTTTACTTCATACAATATATTCAAAACATCGTTTTTTCTCTTGTGAAAAAAAAAATGATTAATGTTTATCACTCTGCCTTCAAAACTAGCGATGCTGGTCTATGTTGCTGGTTTATTGATATGGTCTGATGGTCTTTTTATATTTTGGAAATATCACACTCCTCACATGATTAGCGTTTTTCTCTGTTCAAGGATTTTGGGTACTTTAATTTGTATTTGGAACAATGGACGTCGGTACTCTATATGTTTCTTTACTATTCTACATACTGCTATTTCACTTTCTTATAGATGCCTCGGGCATATTTGGATGCTTTCTCAGATTGTCGATAATATCCATGTGGACCGTTACTGGGTTTTATATCAAGTCCTTGTATGTGACATGGGGTATTTTTCTATCACTGTCTGGGGTGGGACTTCCACTTTTCTGGATGTATATTTGGGTTCCAATCTTGAGATGTGAAAATGTAATGATTTCATGGACTGTTTTACTTCATATAATATATTCAAAACAACGTTTTTTCTCTTGTGAAAAAAAAATGATTAATGTTTATCACTCTGCCTTCAAAACTAGCGATGCTGGTCTATGTTGTTGGTTTATTGATATGGTCTGATGGTCTTTTTATATTTTGGACATATCACACTCCTCACATCATTAGCGTTTTTCTCTGTTCAAGTATTTTGGGTACTTTAATTTGTATTTGGAACAATGGACGTCGGTACTCTATCTGTTGCTTTAGTATTCTACATACTGCTATTTCACTTTCTTATAGATGCCTCGGGCATATTTGGATGCTTTCTCAAATTTGTCGATAATCTCCATGTGGACCATTACTGGGTTTTATATCAAGTCCCTGTATGTGACATGGGGTATTTTTCTATCACTGTCTGGGGTGGGACTTCCACTTTTCTGGATGGATATTTGGGTTTCAATATTCAGATGTGAAAATGTAATGACTTCATGGACTGTTTTACTTCATATAATATATTCAAAACAACGTTTTTTCTCTTGTGAAAAAAAAATGATTAATGTTTATCACTCTGCCTTCAAAACTAGCGATGTTGGTCTATGTTGCTAGTTTATTGATATAGTCTGATGGTCTTTTATATTTTGGACATATCACACTCCTCACATGATTAGTGTTTTTCTTTGTTCAAGGATTTTGGGTACTTTAATTTGTATTTGGAACAATGGACATCAGTACGTACTCTATCTGTTGCTTTACTATTCTACATACTGCTATTTCACTTTCTTATAGATGCCTCGGGCATATTTGGATGCTTTCTCAGATTGTCGATACTCTCCATGTGGACCGTTACTGGGTTTTATATCAAGTCCCTGTATGTGACATGGGGTATTTTTCTATCACTGTCTGGGGTGGGACTTCCACTTTTCTGGATGGATATTTGGGTTCCAATATTCAGATGTGAAAATGTAATAACTTCATGGACTATTTTACTTCATATAATATATTCAAAACAGCATTTTTTCTCTTGTGAAAAAAAAATGATTAATGTTTATCACTCTGCCTTCAAAACTAGCGATGCTGGTCTATGTTGCTGGTTTATTGATATGGTCTGATGGTCTTTTTTTATTTTGGACATATCACACTCCTCACATGATTAGCGTTTTTCTCTGTTGCAGGGTTTTGGGTACTTTAATTTGTATTTGGAACAATGCACGCCGGTACTCTATCTGTTGCTTTACTATTCTACATACTGCTATTTCACTTTCTTATAGATGCCTCGAGCATATTTGGATGCTTTCTCAGATTTTTAGATAATCTCCATGTGGACCGTTACTGGGTTTTAGATCATGTTCCTGTATGTGACATGCGGTATTTTTCTATCATTGTCTGGGGTGGGACTTCCACTTTTCTGGATGGATATTTGGGTTCCAATCTTCAGATGTGAAAACGTAATGACTTCATGGACTGTTTTACTTCATATAATATATTCAAAACAACGTTTCTCGTCTTTTAAAGTTTCATTTTTTTTTTTAAAATTGAACCTGCCGTCGGTATACCGACACATTGTAGACGTCGGAATTGCGACAAATCTGAAACGTCGGAAGAGCGACAGTATAAAAACGTCGGACCACATTTCGTCGGAATTGCGACAGTTTACAAATGTCGAAAGAGCGACGTCCAAAATGTCGGACCACATTTCGTCGGAATTGCGACAGTTTACAAACGTCGGACGATGGACGTCCAAAACGTCGGAAGAGCGACGTTAAAAACGTTGGAAGAGCGACATTAAAAACGTCGGACCACATTTCGTCGGAATTGCGACATCTTACAAACATCGGAAGAGAGACGTCCAAAACGTCGGACCACACTGCGTCGGAATCGCGACTGTTTACAAACGTCGGAAGAACGACGTTCAAAACGTCGGACCACATTTCGTCGGAAGTGCGGCCGTTTAGGAACGTCGGAAGCGCGACGGTTTGTGAGATGTCGGAAGAGTGACGCTTGTTCGAAAGCGACGGAGGAAGTGTCGATAGTGCGACAATTTTTAGGTGCGTCGGAACTACGATGGCATGAAAAACCACGTTTTGTCCGCCCTGGAACTATCGCTCTTGCGATGACTATGTGTCGGAATAGCGACGAATTGGCCGTCGGAATTTCCGCCAAATTTTCTAGTGGGAGAAGTTTTTTATGTTACCTTGCTTTATGGGTTTTCTCCACATTCTTGGTATTTATTCTTGTGTGATCCATTTTTAATTTTTAATTTTGAAGTTAATGTGTTTTATTCTTATTGACCAAGATTCACTACAAGTGGTATTAAAGCTCTTTCTTGGGATAAAGTGAATGATTGTTTAATTATTTATTTTTCTACTTGATATTTCAAAGAAAAAATAGGGTAATGGAATTTAGATCGATTTATAAAGTTTTCTATGAAGAGTCTAAAGAAACAAATTCCAGACCTGAGTTCCTTTTAAAAAATACCTAATTTAGAAAAAAAGAACAAAAGAATAAGATGAAGAAGAATTCAAATAGGAATCAAGGAAGTGAATATATCATTGACTAAATAATCTTTTCCAAAAGAAGAAGTAGAAGAAGAAGCATTAAAACATGATACAATGACGTGAATATATCATTGATTTAAAACAAGTTAGTTTAAGTCTCTTTTTCTTTTGGTTTAATGACAACTATGATTATTGCAGATAAGAATCTTTTAGAAAATCATCTAAATAGTAGATATATCAATGTTTGTTGAAGCATAGTGGCAATGCAAATTTTGAATTGGTCGTATAATAGAAAATATAGTGGAAGGTACAATCAGTTTATGTTGGGGCCTCACAACCTTTGTGGGCAATATTGCAACATTAATATGTCTTTATTTATTAACTAAATTGTAGCACAACAAGTGTTGGTAGAAGAAATGTGACTTAGGTCATTTCATATTAGGAGTCATAATAGATATTACATATAGTATCACAAAATTTATCTCTTTTTATTTGGGACAAAAAAATCTCCCAAGAAATTCTTGTGGTGCACTTAGCTCTTTGTTTGTAAACCAAATTGCAACAAGAGTAATGGTGTTAAAAGTAGAGTGGCTATTGTATTTGAAAATTGAGGTTATACTATAAATTTTGATTTATATTAAGATATTTATGATCATTTCAAATTTCCCATTCCAAAACCATAACCACACAAAGGGGATACATTTGAAAATAAGGTATTTCTTCAAAACCCTAGTTATATTTTGGATTTTCACAAGCACTATGTATTTCACAAGAAAATGTGACAATCCTACTTTTGAAAAATACATAGAAGATATTAACTCAATGTCTCCACAATTTTAGAAACAAAATCTACATATTTGTCTAAGGGATGAAGTGGCCACGTGGGATATGTCACTCTACTCTAAGGAGATACTCAAAGTTTCAAATGAAGAATATAAAAAATATATTTAGAAATTTGGTCTCATGCCACTAAAAAATACAAAGAGAACATGAGGTTTATTTTATTTGGCATTTTCCTAATATAGGTTCATGGATGTATTCAACATGAGAAGGTCATTATTTCTATAAACCCTAGTATCAAGCAAAAGTTCATCAAAGTTGAGTTGGGTAGAAGATTGTAGAGCCCCACAAAGAATATCTAAAGCACATAAGTTGATGGTTAGAATGTTCAAAGTTGTAAATATTTGAAGATTATTATAGATAAATATGTTTTGCATTGCAAGTTTCATGATATAGATATGGAGGATATGGATATTGTTCTTGGATATCCTTGAATGAACTAATTATATACAATTAAGATTGATGCATAAAAGTATTAATCAAGCTTTGATACAAGAAAATAATGCATCATATTTCTCTTATTTATCGATTAGGGCCCAAGGTGGCACAAAAGGATTCCTTATAAGGAAATTTATCGTTGTTCCAATAGACACATCATATGTAAAATTATAGGTTGAATATAATAAGTATCTACAAAAGTACCTAATGGAAAACCTGGGGAAGGGAATAAAAATGAAGAATAATATATGGATTTATATGACTCAAAGGAACTACATGATTAAAGAAAGAAGATCCAATAGCTCAGGATTTTGTGTATTTCCACCCACACCACCATGAGAGTCAAGGGTCATCAAGGAAAGGCCATAGCGTTGAAAAACTTACTATGACCAATATGAAACTAGAAAGACACCAAATATAGGGTACATGGAGCACAAAAATAAATGAGTGGAGATATTGGAGTAACACAATAGAAAAAAGGAATGAAAGGAGTTACTAAAATCAATTTTAATGTGGCAATGCAATGGGTAAACCCAATTTCTACATTTCACTAGGATGGATGGATGCTCATCTTGGTATTAGTTGAAAACATTGCTTAAAAGATAATATCATATGGTGTCCTATCATGTTTTGAGGACGAAACCTGTAAATGAGGATGAAATGTAATATACAAAGGGAGGACAAAGACGTACCATAATGGAATAATTAATGTAATGTGGTCATAATTATGGAAAATGCGCACTTGGTAGTTGGTTGGTACTAAATAGTGCCACTAGGTTGTTAGAATTAATAAAAATAATAATGAGGGGTAGTTGGCATGGACCTCTAGGAATACTCATGAAAAATTATACATACATGTTAATATCAATATATTGAGTTGTGCTGAGGATTGTATTGTAACAAATATGGCTTGTGGAGCGATTCCTTCCTTAAAGAGTAATTGATAGTGTTCCCCTAACTTATAGAGTTTATTTATATTCTTGGTGTTTATTCTTACATGATTCATTTTTATATCATGAAGCTAAGGGAGTTTATATTCGATCGATTAAGATTCATGACACCTCCCTTGCAAGTGATGCTATCCATGAGACAACAAATTGGTGAGTTGCAATGAAGGAGAAAAAAGTAGCAAGGCTTTAGAGGACAAAGAGAAAATAAAGATGACAACAATGAAAAACGCTAACCCCTAGTTATATTTCTCACCACATTAATTATAATTATGTAGGCTTGTTATTTCCTTCTACCCCTTTTTTTATATTATATATACGTCAATTGGAGATTTGAATGATCAACTTGTATTGTGCAATTGATATCTTGTGATAAGATGTTTTTTCCTTGAATATCCTTCTCATTCATTATCTACTTTGTGCAAATTAGGCATGTCATTATTGATTTGGGTCCTTTTATACTTATTTGGTCCTAACAATATGTATGAGAGAGAGAAATCCTTGATTTTTCTCCTTCAAAAGAGCCATCTTACCATTTTTCTACATTTTTTTTGGGACAATGTAGTTGCATAGGAATTATAGTGTTGAAAAGAGGAAAGAGTAAAGTCTAGTGGGTCCAAATTTTAGAAATTGTTTCCCTATCCATTAAGAGTTACATCCATATGTTACGGTTCCATGTAGTTGTGAAAATAGGGACAAACATATAGTTTCAATAAAACAATAGGATGATTATAAGGTCTAAAATGGGTGACCATTGCATTGAAAACCATATAGACTAGGGTGTTTCAAGTAAATATCTTAGAGGTATATAAGATAAAATAACATTGTGGAAGTATGTATAAGTTAACCCACTTGAAAGACCCAAAGTCAACAAATTTTTGGATAGTGATCCTAAAGTTTGATTGGAAGATTGTAATTGAGTAAAAATTGTGACATTGTGATGCATACATATTAATATTTTATAGGCCACATATTTAAACTTAGAGGAGAAATTTTTTTGTAGACACAACAAATTCAAGGTAGGTGCATACAAATGTGACCAAATAAAGGGATTAAAAGGTATGTGATCTTAAAATTGGGATAAATTTAATTGGAAGGTTTGATTGAGGTGATTCAAAATCTATTAAAAAGACAAAATCAAGGAGAATATATTAGTAATTGCTTTTTTACAATTTGGGATAACTATATAAGGTGTAGGTGAATTGCACTAACAATCATATATAAAATATTTTCCAAGGTGTCCAACAATCATATGCAAACAAAATGTGATATATTTTACTCCTACCAAAGCTTCAAAAGATTCATCCATGACACATGAAATGAACATTTGGAATTTCACTTTTCCTAATTGGAAGGGAAATTTACTACAATAGAAACTATGATGACAAAGAGAATAGGAATTAATTAGCACATCAAAATAATGAGAAGATTTAGTTGAAATGTTAGGAATATTCATCACACCAAAATCCATGAATTTGTAAATTCATCTCTAGATAAAGGAATTGCTTCATTCCCAAGATAGATAAGAATAAGTTTTATGCCAATGATCTCATGTCATGGATATTATAGATGAAGAAATTTTTTGATCTAAACCAAGTGCCATAGTATCAATCTTGCTATGGAGAATTATTTCTTGGATACCTCAACGATTCCAATCCTAATAGGTGGTGTTGATGTGGTCTTATAGGTCCATTGGTTAAAACCACTTGGATCATTGACTATGAATTTGTAGGAGATTTATATGTTTTTTTTCTTGGAAGGCAAGAAATATGAACTAATAAGTATTCAAGGGAGACCATATAATGTGGTAAGCTTCAATAACACAATAAAAAAGACTAAAAACAAGCACTCAAGAGTAATTGTATAATTGTTATCACCAAATGTTCAATCATCTAAACCTTATCCACCCTTAGATCTCAAAAATTTATTAACAATCATTCCAAAGTATGTTTTGAGTCTCCCAAAGGTCTTCCACCTATCCAAGGGCATTGTGATGGTATCCATCTCAGTTCAGGGAGCCAATTTCCTAGTATTAGGCCTTACAAATATCCTTATTCTTAGAGGAGTGATATTAAATGCATGATGAAAGCCATGATAATTTGGTACTATTAGACTAAGTCAAAGTTCTTTATCTTCTCTAACGGTGATGGTTCAGCAAAAAAACCCTTCATGGCATTTTTGTCCATATGATTTAGAAGTTTAAAATCTCACCTTTAGAAACAAGTTCCTATTTCGTTTATGAATGAATTGCTAGATCAATTGCATGGAGTAAATTTATTTATAAAATTAAATTTTTTTAAGGATATAATCAAATTAGAATGATGGAAGAAGGTATTCCATAAATAAATTTTAGAACACATGAAGGTCATTACAAATTTTTGGTAATGTATTTTAGCCTTACTAATGCACCTTCATCATTTCAAATTTTTTTGAATTATATTTCCAATCTGTAGGTTTTTAACCCTGAACATAAATTATCTACACACGAATCTTATAACAGAAAATAAACAATAGCGAGAGCATAAAACATAAAAAAGATAAACACAGATATTTTCCCCTGGATCCCAAATCGGGACGACCAGCTTGATTTTTCATTATATTCCTTTTAGTGTTACAACACATATATATACATTTCGAAGCATACATAAACCCCAATCCATTAACCCTGGATTAGAACATAACCATAGTTCCCTTGACCGGATCTACAAAATACCAGGGGTCGAAAACCATCGTACCCCAAAACCATGTGCAAACTCATGCACAAAACATGGGTGGGTCCGCCTATGAGTGGGTCCGCACACCAAAAAAAAAATTGCAGGGGTGCTGCCCCGGACCCCGACAGGGGGGGCTGCTGCCCCCCTTGTGACCCCCCTGCTACGCCCGACACAACATACAACACGTGGGGCTAGTCGTGGAAAGTATATAACACATACCCAACATTCTCCCACTTATTGTTATCTTTCCACAGGGGGCCACAGGAGAGCTTAGTCATTGGGCCAATTCTTCAACACCCATTGTTTATCTACACTAAGAGCACTTCTGAGTGCTCACGGACTTCGTCAATGCATCTGAAACATTCTTCAAAGTGTCCACCTTTACCAGCAACACCCTTTTAGCCTCAACCATATCTCTAACAAAGTGATATTGAACATCAATGTGCTTTGTCTTTGAATGATAAGCAGGGTTCTTAGCCAAGAAAATTGCACTTTGGCTATCACAGTCTATCCTTATAGCTTGTTGTACCAACCCCATACTTGAACACAATCTCTGAAACCAAACTTCTTCCTTGCTTGCATGAGTGGCTGCTATGTATTCTGCCTCTGTAGTTGAAAGTGCCACTACAGACTGTCTTTTACTCATCCAAATAACTGCACCTCCAAATAGGCTAAACACATACCCACTTCTAGATCTTCTTTGGTCCAGATCTCCAGCCTAGTATACATCAAAAAAACCATGAATTTCCAACATTCTTTCCAATCCTAGTCTTCCCTGGTAGCACAAGCCATAATCACTAGTGCCACGTAAATATCTCAAAACCCGCTTCGCTGCTGTCCAATGCTCCTTCCCTGGGTTTGACATAAACCTGCTCAATACTCCCACTACATGTGCAATGTATGGTCTAGTACAGACCATTGCATACATCAGGCTACCCACTACACTTGCATATGGAACACGGGACATATCCTCATCTTCTTTTTGTGTCTTGGGACACTGTTCAGGAGACAACTTTATACCTACAGGAATAGGAACACTCACCGGTTTACTATCCTGCATATTGAACCTCTGCAATATAGTCTCGACATACTTCCTCTGGTTTAACCAAAGCTTCCTCTTTGCCCGATCTCTCTTAATTTCCATGCCCAAAATATAGTTTGCAGCACCAAGATCTTTCATGTCGAATTTGGAGAACAGTTGGGTCTTCAAATCTTGGATAATTTCTTTGTCATTTCCAATCAACAACATATCATCCACATACAAGACCAAATAAATAACACGGTCACCAATTAATTTAAAATAAAAACAGTGATCCTCCTTGCTTCTGGTGAAGCCAAGTCCCCGTATATAGGTATCAAATTTCTGATACCACATCCTTGGTGACTGTTTTAACCCATACAGAGACTTCTTCAACCTACATACCAGTTCTTTCTTACCCTTCAACATAAAGCCTTCAGGTTGCTTCATGTAGATCTCCTCTTCTAGATCCCCGTGAGGAAATGTTGTCTTCACATCCATCTGTTCTATCTCAAAATCAAATGCAGCAGCAACAGATAAAAGTAATCTAATAGAAGTAACTTTGGCAACAGGAGAAAAAATATCACCAAAATCAATTCCCGGCACCTGGGAATAACCTTTTGCTACCAATCGGGCTTTGTATTTCTCCACCTTGCCTTCTACATTCATATTCTTCTTAAACACCCATTTTCTCCCAATGGGCTTCCTTCCAGCCGACAACTCCACCAGATCCCATGCCTCATTTTTGTGTAAGGATGCCATTTCATCAACCATGGCCTCCTTCCAGAGTTTTCCATCCTCTGAATCTACTGCCTCCCTGACAGTTCTGGGTTCATCATCAGTTATAGTTAAGGCAAAACCTGAACAGAAAGCAGATGGACTATACCTTTCTGGTTGCCTTCTTTCCCGAACTGATCTTCTCAAAGCTAGAGTTTGTGGCTCTTCTTCTTCTGAGTCTTCTTCTGTTGTAGAGTCTGATTCATCCTCCTTTAGCTCAAACTCTATCTTCTCAGGTTCCTTTAGTAGGACTTCATGTTTAACAACATCTTTCACCTCTCCTAAACACCATCTTAGTAGTACACAACCTTCCTTGTTTAGGTTTAAAAACATAACCCTTTAAACCATCCTTATACCCAATAAATATGGACCTTTCGATTTATTGTCAACTTGGTCCTTTTCTCCTTTGGAACATGTACATATGAATCACATCCAAATACCCTCAGATGTGAAAGAGAGGGATTCTTACCAGTCCATACCTCATGTGGAGTCTTTTCCTCCAATGTTGATGAAGAGAATCACATTAACTAAATAACTGCTTGCCGTCTCCATCGGTGTTGTTCATTCTTTCTGAAACTTCGTTTTGCTAAGGTGTGTATGGAGTAGTCTTCTACCATGCTATACCACACTTCTTACATAACTCTTCAAATTCCTTCTTGCAGAACTCCCCACCATTATCTGTCCTCAGCGCCTTTATCTTCTTCTCTGTCTGGTTTTCCACCAGAGCCTTAAATTCTTTAAATCTGTCAAAAGCTTCAGATTTCTTCCTCGAGAAATATATCCATGTATTCCTTGAGAAGTCATCTATGAATGAAACATAGTACACAGACTTTCCCAGTGATGGAACTGACACAGGCCCAAACACATCACTGTGCACAAGTTCTAATATCTTGTTTGCCCTCTTAGCACCAGAAGGAAAACTCACCCGATTCTGCTTCCCATATACACAATGTTCAAAGAAATCAAAATCTAGAGAGCAATTAGACATACCTTCTACCATACCATTTCTATGTAGTATCCGAAGGCCCTTCTCTCCAATATGTCCAAGCCTTTGATGCCATAGCATGGTCTTTTCTCCAGAGACAGCTAGGCTTTCCGCTCCACTTTCAGGAACCACATAACTATTACACCCATCAATAACAATGCTACCTTGTAGCTTGTACAGAGTTCCAGTCCGAACTCCTCGCATTAATACCAGTGCTCCTCGAACCATCTTGCAGGCATCTTTCTCGAACACTTTTTTTTACACCTGCATCATCCATCTTGCTTATAGAAATCAGATTTCTGGCCAATGCAGGAATATGCAGAACACAAGGAAGTGTTCTAATCCTTCCACCTTGCAGTTTCAGCTTGACCTTTCCACATCCGATGATTTTGGCCTTCCTATCATCCCCTAGGAAGACATCACCATCATATTTCTCATACTCGCAGAACCACTCCCTATGGGGAGTGAAATGAAAGGATGCACCCGAGTCAATCAACCATGACTCATGATCTACATGTGTATTTGAAGAAGAAGCCAAATACACATCCCCACCTTCATCCGAGGTGTTTTTTTGCCTCTGCAGAAGGAGCATCATCAGATCCCTTTCCTTTCTCAGGAGCTTTAGATTTGCACTCCTTTTTGTAGTGCCCTTCCTTTCTGCATTTCCAACATACCTTTAAAACTTTCCAGGAGATTTAGATCTCCCTCTAGATTTGGATCTCCCACTCGAAACCTTATTCTTTTTTCTGTTTTGGGACCTTCCTCGTACAGATAAGGCATCTCCATTTTGGCCCTCCATATTTCTCTGTCTCATTTCCTCCGACAACAAGGCTGAGAAAATGTCATCAAAATTCAAGGTAGTTGTATTGCTACCTATTGCAATAGCCAGACTGTCCCACGAGTCTGGTAGAGAACACAACAAACTGATGCACTTATCTTCATATGAGATTTTAATATCAACAGATGACAACTGACTTACCACAGTATTGAAGGTGTTCATATGCTCTGTCATCGAGTCTCCATCCTTCATCCTCAGGTTATACAGATTTTTCCGCATGAAAAAATTATTCACCAGAGACTTAGATTGGTACAAAGTCCCAAGTTTTTCCCACAAATTCTTCGTCGTAGCTTCCCCAGATACATTCAACAATACTGAGTCTGAGACACACAACTGTATTGTGCTCTTAGCCTTCCGATCCAGTTTCTTCCAGTCTTCATCTGAAATTTCCATTGGTTTAGTACCTGGATCTACCACGATCCACTAATCTTTATCCACCAGCAGATCCTCCATCTTGAGCTTCCACAACTCAAAAATCTGACCATTAAATTTCTCGATCTCTATCTTTTCACCACTCGCCATCTTCTTTCACCGCAAGAATCGATCTTGCTGATCTCCCATTGAACAGGGTCTACCTCAGGCCCAAGCAAAAAACCCTCAGCAGCAAAGGCGTCCCCTTGAAGCCGAAGCAACTCTGATACCAAATGTAGGTTTTAACCCAAACATAAATGATCTACACACGAATCTTATAACAGAAAATAAACAATAGCGAGAGCATAAAACATAAAACATATAAACACAGATATTTTCCCCTGGATCCCAAATCGGGACGACCAACTTGATTTTTCATTATATTCCTTTTAGTGTTACAACACATATATATACGTTCCGAAGCATACATAAACTCGAATCCATTAACCTTGGATTAGAACATAACCGTAGTTCCCTTGACCAGATCTACAAAATACCAGGGGCCGAAAACCATCGTACCCCAAAACCATGTGCAAACTCATGCACAAAACATGGGTGGGTCTGCCTATGAGTGGGTCTGCACACCAATTTTTTTTTTGCAGGGGCGCTGCCCCGGACCTTGACAGGGGGGGCTGCCGCCCCCCCTGTGACCCCCCTGCTGCGCTCGGCGCAACGTACAGCGCGTCGGGCTAGTCGTGGAAAGAATATAACACATACCCAACACAATCCATTCCTATGAAAATTTGCGCTAATATTTTTTGATGATATACTAATCTACAACAATTCATGGGAAGAACATGTAGAATGTGACAAAATCTTGCAATTTTTGGAGGTACAATAACTATATGTTAAGAATTTTAAGTGTGCCTTTGGGATTCAATAAGTGGAATATTTGAGGCATATTGTATCTAAAAAAATTCAAGCCATGGTAGAATGATGAATTCCTAAAGTCTTGAGATGATTCCTAGGATTGACAAGATACAATTACAATTTTTTCGATAATTGTGGTTGAATAATAACACCTCTAATTAACATAATTGTTGAAAATGGATACACATTTTTGCAATTGAGAATGAACGCATGATATTTAGAAACTCAATGAATCACGTTTAATACTCGTATCTCTTCTGCACCTAAATTCACAAAGTCCTCTATTATAGAGTGCGATGCCTCAAAATATGATCACATTTGTAATCTTAATGTAAGAGAGAATCCTTCCTTTCCTTTGAAACATGTGAACTTAAAGGAAAGAACTTCATCAAACTCATTTATTTGAAGGACATGTTAGCTATATTACATGCAATTAAAAAATTATACCCTTGCTAATAGAAAGGCACATAAAAGTAAAAATAGTTCATAATAAACTAGAGTACTTTTTAGAACCATGATTAAATTCCCAAGACTAAAAATAAAACATTAACTCAAGTAAACATACCCAAAAAAAATATTATTCATGAGACTCAAAAAAAATAATTCATGAATTCATTACCTAGGAATTATTTAGAAAAATAAAAGACATTTCTACACGTTTACACATATAAAAAAAAAAATTCATTCTTAGAATAAACAATGAAAATCGGTTAATTTTCTTAAGTGTGTCCGAGAAAAATGACTCATTCCCAAGAATAAATAATAATGACCATTACTTCACTAGACCATCTTTGCACATTTTCACATACTTTGGAAAATTTAATTTCGAAAACTACATGATAAAACTAACCTAACCTATAAAAAGGGTTTCATTATTTAGACTATTTACGATAACGATATATATATATATATTTTAACAAAATTGTTTGATGGGGAACTAGTAACCTCTCCAAATATATGCAACAACTCGCAAGCCACATTTATCAGAAACTCATATTTCAGTCTAGGACAGATACATCTGGAGAATAGAAGAACTGGAGCTAGGATCCCAGACTCCAATGGGACGCCTATCCTTCCAACCTTCCTATGACGGGCGATGCCTCCGGGGACTTGAACCCAGGTTGATGGGATGGAAAACAACCATCACTACCACTCGAGCTAAGCACCCGTTGAATACGATAATAATCTATTAATTCATTTAATAAAAAGGAAGATTATTCCTACATATCCACATATGCTTTAAGAAAAAAGTCATTCCTAAAACAAAGAAAATAAAAATTCCATTAATTTATTATAAAATTATATTAATTCACCTAATCATGTCTTAGAAAAAGGAATATCATTTCTACACATCCACACATGCTTCAAGAAAATGGTCATGCTTGAGACTAAGCAAATAAAAATCCCTATGGGATGTTTTTTCCACTTTGTTGATAACATATGGGGTTTTTAAATTTTTAGGAACATAGATTATATCTATATGTAAACTTTATTTCATAAGAAATAAAGTTTGATTTTTTTTTTCTTCTTCCGTTGAAAAAGTAAAAATAAAAATCCACTAATTTATTTAAGCATAGCCATGTAGGGGAGATTTGGGTTTTAGATTAGGTTAGATCTAACCATTATGGATTCTAGAACATTTAACAAGCTTGGTGTAATAGAGTTGGATTAAGACAAGCAAGCTAAGGGTGAGCTTGGTAGTTCCCTTCTCGAAGGTCAGGCCCACAAGAATCCACCTAATGGTCATTACTACTGTCTCCATATATCTCGAATTTTCTTACATACAAGTTTTTATGGAATTTCAAATCTCTTATAAGACATCACGCCATAGAAAAAAAAGGAGTTATTCACTAAATAACTTAATCACTCTCTAGAAAAAGGGGGCTCATTCCTATACACAAAGGTTGTTCTTCATCTTACACATTTGCACAAAGATTATTCCTTGAAACAAACAATAAAAATCTAGTAATTCACCTAAACATGCCTTAAAAAAAATCATTTATAAGACTGAACAATAACATTTCGTTAATTTACTTGAGAATGCCCTTGAAAAAGGGTGATTTGTACATATACATAATTTTTTATTTTTTTAATACAAAATAAAAACACTTTAGACATGTTTTCTTCAAAGATTTTATAAAGGATGGTGTGGAGAAAATTTCCCAAACCATATTTTATATCTTGGGAAGATGATAATTTCCAAGCCAAAAAAATAACTTGAAATTTTAGATATTATTGTATTAATGAGAAGAAAATTATATACATAAAAGTGTGATCCTTGGGATTCATCTTCCAAGGTCGATTCCTTTTCTAACTATTTGTATTTAGCTTAATATACATATTTATTAGTTATTAACCCAATATCTGAGGGTTAGTTCTCTAACATTCCCCCCTTAATTTGAAGGGTTGTTTCCGAGTCCAAGAATCAATTTGATTTTTTTCTAAATTTTCTCTTCCAAGTGCTTTCGTGAATATGCCTACAATTTGCTCATTTGTGGAACAATGTATTAGATTCTACACGATATCAAATAAAATGATACTTTGTGTTTATATGTTTTGTATGATCTGGAATTTTGGATTCTTGGCCAACTTAATTGCAAAAGTATTGTCAATCAGAAGGGGAGTAGAATTCACTTATTTATCTTGAAATCTTCACGAATTTTCTTGAACCACACAATCTCCTTTGTTGCTTCTACAAATTACATATATTCTACCTCTGTCATGCAATCTATTGGAACAGATTGTTTGTGTGACCTCCATGAAAAAAATCCTGATCTAAGACTCATAATATGTCAGAAGTAGACACTTGGTTTTCATTATCTCCATGAAAGTCTGAATCAAAATATCCATTAAAATTGAAGTCATCCACATGTGGATATTTGAGTCCAAAACCTTGAGTCCTTTTCAAGTACTTTGGAACTCTTTTTTCAGTATACCATGTCCTTCACAAGGCTTTTGCATAAACCTAGAAAGGATTCCAACATCAACTGAAATATCTAGTTTGGTAGTGGTGAGGTAGATAAGAATTCCCATAAGATGTCTATACTTAGTTGTATCCTCAAATTCATTCCAAACATTAGATGTGAGATTTAGATTTTGTTCCATTGGAGTAGAGAAATAATTGCATTCAACCATTCCAAACTTTTTCAATGATCCGAAATGGATCTTGTATATTTAAGTCAAAATTTTCTAAACGACTAAGATGGTCCCATGTAGCAATTTGTTTTCGACTTGTGTAGAAAATGGACAGTTTTAGCTCAACCTGAAGTCAAAATCAAGTTGAAGTGTCTGTCCTTCTAAATCCAGTGCATCTTACAGTTTCTCATTTGGACACCGAATGGTGGAGAAAAAATCCGTCAAAATTTATGAACCACTGGTGTAAATGAGGCCTGGTTGGTCATAAGGAGTTTTCATCATTTGACATGATATTTACATTTTTTTACATGTGGCATAAATTAAAATTCAATACACATCTCCGATGCATGGTAAGATGTCGATTATTGTTGGCACATTTATATTTGGCAAGTTACAGGAGGATCTTGTCATTTTAGTTTGTCCAGAGAGTCCAGTTCATCATCAGCTTTGTTAGCTTTGACATTATTGTCTTCAATAAAAATATCGATGTTCAATGCTTCTTCATGATGGTGTTTTGAACATGTTGTCATGATTTGAATGAAACCCTAAGTCTATAGTGGTAAAAACCTAAGTGTCTAAGCACTAAGGGTTAAATCCTAAGTGACTAAGGTTTTGATGTAAAATGTCATGGTACAATGTAATGGTGATGTAAAAATGGTTTCAATCCTAAGATAAGGACTACAAAACTAAGTTTAGAAACCTAAAACTACACTAGTCCTAAGTCCTAAGGTCTTAAGCACAAGATGAAGGTGTCTTTCATAGGTAACAAACTTAATGTTAAAACCTAGGACATAACCACCTTTCGGACTTTGGCTTAAAATCCATACCAAAAAAATGTAATATACCTTTCAAAAATATGTTATATGTATACACCATCATACACAAAGTTAACCAGGCAGTCTTAACCACATCGGAACCATTGTGTCAGCAATTTTTGAAATGTGAACAAAGGAAATTTTACCCCACAGGTTGGATGCTACCTCCAGCTCACACCACGGTAAGTTGTAACCGTATCAGAGATTACACCTACATGTGAACGCAATGTGATTGAGGCACAGTTTGTATACCTGCCAGTTATAACCATGAACTTCACCGCAACGAAGTTGTTAAACCATTTGATTCTGGGCACATGGGAATTCAATGAGCGCAGTTTGGATAACGTTTAATGCAACTCAAAACCACGGCAAAGTTAACCACAAAAGGCAGCATGTGAACGAAGGAAAAATACCGTCATGATTCACCGCAGCGGAACTATCCATCAACAGACTGTAGCATTCGAAGGAAAGCTGTCACATGGGAAGTTCAACAACAGCGGAACCATTGGACCTTATCTGCCCAGGTGGCCACCTGCGGTTAGACCGCGCCTGCTCACATGCCGACAGTCTATCACCTCCGTGCTGTCAGCTAACTGTAGCGAAATTTTTATACCCTATGGTCCAAATTTGGGTTTTGTTGTTTAAAAGTGCTAATAATAAATCAAACTCCATGTAACCTCTTTTCCTAAGTGTCACAATGTGACAAGGCCGAGGAACAAAATATTTAATGCAACACATACATGCCAAACTTAGCCTAAAAGAAGTTCGAGTGAACCTAAGAGGCTATAAGTACACCTTTTTATTCATGGAGAAGGGGGAAGGCAATCAAAGTGAATTTAAAGATTTGTAGTCAATTTTTTGAAGGGGATCACACTAGTGGAGTTCACATTTTTAGTGTGAGAGCTCTTTTTGAAGTTTCGGGTAGCGAGCTAATTCAAGGAGACAATGCAACAAATTCAATTCGAATACAAGCGTTTTAGTGCAAAGGTCCATTGCTTCAGAATAAGAGTTTGGGCATGCCTACTATTTTGAGCATTTCTTGGCTGTTTTTGGGCCTATTCAAGAATGGAGATAGGCATTGGAAAGATGTTGCAAAGAGATTTATTTCTACATTGACCAGTGGTGCCTGTGAGCACTGATCAAATGGAAATATCACATGTAACAAAACTCTTGAAGCTTCCTTAATAAAACGGTCGCACAATTGAAGTGGACCTAGAGACATAGTCCAGGAGGGATGAACTCTATCATCAAGTCTTACTGAGTTTGATTCTTTCATTCTTTCTGTTTATGCCTCATTTACTTTTAATGATTTAGAGCATAAAAATTGTTTAAGTTTCTTCTTGCAATTTTCTTACATGTAAACGTGGTTCATTTCTCAATTGCACTAAGTCAATCACAAACCAATCCCATTCTAGTCTTGCACTTATTGAAAGAACGATCTAACTTCCGCATTTCAAAACATTTTTGTATCAGAGAAGTTTGGCTCTCTTTTAGTTGCAAGAATGGGAAATAATTCCAGACAGCTGAGGTTGAAAGAACTTGCAGAGTTCAATCAATAGTTCCAATAGGAGAACACTGCTTTGCGACGAATGATGGAAGCTCTGGAGAAGGACAGACATAGGTTGTAGTCAGGGATTGAAACTTTGTGAAGGAACCAAAGGGGAAATAGTCCTTCGGTTCACAACTCATCTACTAAAGGAAAGAAGAAAGCCCCATCTCTTCATCAGGAAGATGAAGATAGTTCCTTTCGACCGACAATTCAAAAGGCACAGTCGGTATAGGAGGCTATTGAGACCTTTTCCTCATCTTCTAAGGACATTCCTTATATCCCATCATCACCAAGAAGTGATTCAGAGAAAGATAATATTTCCAGCAATAAGGAAATTGGAGCTTTCGAAAGACATACCCGAGGAATGGGATTGTCACTGATGAAGAACATGGGATACCATGACGGACAAGACCTTGGAAAACATGGTCAAGGTAGGCTACAACTGTTTTCCATGCAATAAAGGCTGAAACATGAAGGCTTGGGGTATGATCAAGTAAGATGTGACTACTGCGGGAAAAGAGGTCACATTGCGGATCGATGTTGGTCCCTTCATCCTGAACTCATGCCGAAGAAGTTACAGGATCAAAAATGTAAACAAAAGAATTCTACCAGTAGTGATTCAGAAATTGATTCTTTTTACCAAAACTTTATTGTAAAAAGTATTAAAATAATCTACCCATGCACTTTTTTTGGAAGTCACTTGCATTGTGTAGAACGTTGTTGGAAATAGAAAACTTACATCAGGAAAGTAGGTGCTATCAAAATTTAGCCACATAAATATGATGTAGCACTGCAAGTGAAGAAGCATCCCAAAAATACCTTATCTCAATCAGACAATGACTCCACAACAACCGGACAAAATTTAGGAAAATCCAACAAAAAGGTAGCTAGCTCAAACTTCAGAGAACAAGTTTGTCAACATTGCAAACCGAAAGGACATTCGAAGAACAAATGTCTGATGCTACCAAAAGAGACAACACCTACATCAACAGAGAAAGATACATCCAAAGCACTTGGAGCTGAGGAATGTGAGTATCCAGATTGGAATTGGGCAGATTTCATGCCTCATGTATAAGGTGTCTGTAAATGTTTCAGTAGACCTAGTCAAGCCTATAACTAGGATCTAGATGATTTTACTTTTACTCATGTCGATCATAAAGTGCATGTTGTAATAAAAAAATTTTGGAGGTCCAAAATTTCTTTCTATTGGGAGGTGTGATCCAAAATGGATCTTGTATGTTTAATTTGAAAATTTCTTAATGACCAAGATGGTCACATGTAGCAATTTTTTTTCAGCTTGTGCAGAAAATGGACAGTTGCAACTCAACCTGAAGTCAGCATCAAGTTGAAGTGTCTGTCGTTCTAAATCCATTGCATCTTATGGTTTCTCATTTGGACACGAGATGATGGATAAAACATCAGTCAAAGTTTATTTACAAAAAGCGTAAATCTCAAGGCTTGATTGGTCATAAGGAGTTTTCATCATTTGACATGATATTTCCATTGTTTGACACATGGCATCAAGTGAAATTCAAGACACATCCCTGATGCATGGTAAGATGTCGATTAAAGTTGGCACATTTATATTTGGCAAGTTACAGGAGGACCTTGTCATTTCAGTTTGTCTAGAGGGCCCAGTTCATCATCAACTTTGTTAGCTTCGACAATATTGTCTTTAGTGCAAATATCGATGTTCGTTGCTTCTTCATGCTGGTGCTTTGAACATGGTGTCATGATTTCAATGTAACACTAAGTATATAGTGGTAAAAAACTAAGTGTCTAAGTATTAAGGGTTAAATCCTAAGTGACTAAGGTTTTGATGTAAAATGTCATGGCACAATGTAATGGTGATGTAAAAAGGGTTTCAATCCTAAGATAAGGTTTAAATACCTAAGTTATAAACCTAAAACTACAATAGTCATAAGTCCTAAGGTCTTAAGCGCAAGATGAAGGTGTCTTGCCTAGGTAACAAACTTAATGTTAAAACCTAGGAAATAACCACCTTTCAGACTTTGGGTTAAAATCCATACCAAAACAAATGTAATATACCTTTCGGAACTATGTTACATGTATACACCATCATACACACAGTTAACCGCGCAGTCTTAACCGCAATAGAACTATTGTGTCAGAGATGTTTGACATGTAAAAAAAGGAAATGTTAACCTACAGGTAAGTTGTAACCGTATTGGAGATTACAACCGCATGTGAACGCAATGTGTTTGAGGCGTAGTTTGTATAATTTCCAGTTCTAACCACGAACTTCACCGCAGCGGAGTTGTTAAATCATTGGAGTTTGGGAACATTGGAATGGAATGAGCATAGTTTGGATAACGTTTAATGTAGATCAAAACCACGACAAATTTAACCACAACATGCAGCATGTGAACGGAGGAAAAATACCTCCAGGATTCACCACAGCATAACTATCCGTCAATAGACCATAACATTCAAAGGAAAGTTGTCACATGGACAGTTCAACAAAAGTAGAACCGTTAGATCTTATCCACCCAGGTGGCCACTTGTGGTTAGAATGCGCCTGCTCACATGCCGACAGACTATCACCTCCACGCTGTCAGCTAATCGTAGCGAAATTTTTATAACCTATGGTCCAAATTTTGGTTTTGTTGTTTAAAAGTGCTAATAATAAATCAAACTCCATGTATCTATTGGGTGTGGAGCCTGATTATCTTGTTTTTTTTGTCTCACAGCATTGGACCCCTGTACCTTAATCGGGCAGCAACACTGCCCTGCATGGGGGGTCCAGGGGGGGCGGCTGCGACTTTATGGAGCCCCCCCTGGCGGGGGGTTTCGGGGGCAGCGCCCCCGAAGCTAAAAATAGATGTAAAATTGCCTTGTAAAAGTATAATAATTTCTAGTCAATATGGGCCATTCATTAGGCGGATGATCTAACGGTAGAAGTTATGTTTAGCTTAGGGTTTTTTGCCATAGAAGGCAACCCCTCGCTTGTATGAGGGTATTGTATTGCAGCTGTGTATTGTAGATGTATTATCGGAGCGAGAAACAAATAGGGAGACTGTGAGAGATAACAGAGGATATTACAGTGGATCTATTGTAGGTTGTGTCTCTTCATTTTTCTAGATAATAGAAAGGAAGGATTGGCTATTCGGGGTGGACGTAGCCCAAACTAGGTGAACCACATATATCTGTGTCTCTCTGGTTTTATGTGTTTTGTGTGCTTTTGTTTTCCGCATATTTTATGTGTTTCATTGCTCTGTAATATATAATTTTATAACAACTGGTATCAGAGCCGAAGGTCTATTTGGCTGATAAACTCACAGGAAAGAGGTTCGAGTGGGAGAAATGGTGGAAGATGGTAAATTTAGGTTCGAGAAATTTAACGGACAAAAATTCCCGCTGTGGAAGATGCAGATGGAAGATTATCTGTATCAAAAATATAGGTACCTACCATTGAGCGAAAAAACAAAGAAGCCGACGGCTATGACAGATGCAGAATGGGATATTCTTGATAGAAAGGCACTCGGAACAGTATGGTTGTGCCTCGCGGCGTCGGAAGCCTTCAATATTTCAAAGGAAACAACAACAGAGGGTTTTATTAAGGCGTTGGCGAAATTATATGAAAAACCCTCGGCCTCAAACAAGGTATTTCTCATGAAACGTTTATTTAATATGAATATGTCGGAAGGTGGATCTGTTGCAGACCATTTAAAGGATTTTAATACAGTTACCAGTCAGTTAAGTTCTGTAGGGGTAAACTTTGATGATGAAGTTAGGGCTCTTTTATTTCTGTGCTCATTGCCAGAAATTTGGAATGGTTTAGTTATGGCCATTAGTAACTCTGTCTATGGATTTAGTACTTTAAAGTTTGATGATGTTGTCGGTGCTATCCTTAGCGAGGAAATGCGACAGAAAAGCTCCGGTGAGAAATCGGGTAATGCTTTGAGTGCAGAGTCTAGGGGAAGAAGAATGGAAAGAGGAAAGAGCTTAGGATATCGCAGTAAATCAAGGAAAGGCAGATCCAAGCCCAGATTGCGGATAGTGTGCTGGAAGTGTGGAAAGAAAGGACACCTAAAGAAAGAATGTAGATCTTGGAAGGGAAAAGAAGGAGATGCCCAACAAGAAAACAATCATGAAGCAAACGTGACAGGTGATGTGTTATAATATGCCTTGATTATTTCTTTCGAAAATGTTACTGATTCTTGGGTTGTAGATTCAGGGGCCTCATTCCATGCCACACCTGATAAGAAATATTTTCATGACTATGTTCAAGGAGATTTTGGACAAGTCCGTTTGGGTGATGATAAAACCTGTAAAATTGTTGGAATGGGTAAAGTTCTTGTAAAACAACAGAATGGAAACCAATGGCTATTAAAGGAGGTAAGGCATGTTCCAGATCTGAAGAAAAATATGATTTCAATAGGGAAATTAGGCAGTGAAGGTTGTGTGACAAATTTCATAGATAAAACTTGGAAGGTCACTAAAGGAGCGCTGGTAATAGCAAAAGGTGAAAAGGTTTGTAATATCCCAAATTTGGAACAACTAGCAAGGCATGCCTGAAAAACACATTTTTCAATAATGGCTGCTACAGGATTTGAAACCAAGACCTGGATCCCTTAGATCAATGTATCTAAGACCGAAATCCAAGAGGAGGCTCAAAATAAATCACTCTAGGTGGGTTAAACAAGTCTCCCACACCTAGTTGTCTTAAGAAAGTGCCCAATGATGGGACTGCAGAAAATGCAAGAACATATGATGGAGAAAAAACGTTATCTTAATAAGCCTGAATAGATGAAGATTAAAATAGCCAAAAAGTGATGTTATAGCAGTAAAAAGAGTACAATTCTTTGAGGAAGAAATCACTCAAACAAGGTAATGCAAGCCTCAACAATACATGTACAAGGAGATAAAGAACACTTCTACATATGTAAAACCCCAGGCTATGACAACGCAGTTTATATAGAGTAACTTCTGAAAACTTATGTCAATACATAGATATGGACATGTATGGCTCAAATAAGTGGGGGAGCAAAGCTCTAAACCCCTCGAAACAACAATACAAAAATCCTTAGAAGGATTGGCTGAAATATACACTATATGGAAAAACTGCAGAAAATGTCGGAGTTGCTGTAGCAGCTGCAACTCAAAGACTGGAAATGGATGAAGATAGCTGATGATGCTGTAGAGGATGAATATATCTCATCCAATGTATCTTCCAAGTGAAAGGTTGATCCTAACACTGAAGATCTGACCCTCCAAACCAATACTACAACCCTCACTGCAGATGCTCCATGAAAATAATGCAGTCAATAAGAGGGACTGCGCTTTGGGTGATGAAAAATGGTTGGCTTGATGCCAAAGATGATGGGAATCAACTCCAATTCTCCCTCAATGATCTTCCAAAGGAAAATAGGCTCTCTCCTCTGAAAAATAGCTGATGGAAGTGGTGTTGTAGAACCTCCACTGCAACACCCTGCAACACAACGTTTCCTGCTACAGGAATAACGCTGTAGTTGAAGGAGGATGATTGGTATCAAGCCTGAATGTGGAGAAAATGAAGAGAAAATCCCTCAAGAGGCATCTCTTTAAAGGAGAAGGAATTCCTAAACAGGAATTCCTTGTGCTAAGTAGTACTTCAACTCTGCTAAACAGCAGGAGGATGCACAAAGTCTGAATAGACAATGAAATCAATAATCTTCAACATAAGAAACAATGGATGCCTTGCCCTCCTTTTAAACAAGTGAGATCCCTCTCACCATGGGTCCCACTCATTAGGGTTTCCTTCACCAAAGAAACCTCTTCCCATTCATACTGCGCTGTTTCTCTAAGTGTTCTCCACCTCCTATCCCAACGCTATTGACTTGGTCAAACTTGACCTCGCCCACCTACAAATGATCCTGTTCACACATGAGGCTATGAAATACAGTTCCAATAATGATCCCCTTTCATAATATGAGGGATTTTTTTCATGTTTTAATAAGCATGGGCTTCCTTACCCAATTATTTTAGCTGTTAGGTGATAAAAACAAAATTTTAATATTCCATTTAGCTGGGTGCTAAAATGGGAATATTATAGTCCTCCCCTCCCAAATGTTGCTTGTCCTCAAGCAACTGCAAGGATAAAATTGGAAAGTCTCCACCCAAGGCATGGAGTCTGAAATGTGTTGAGAAACATCTTCCCCATGTGGATCCTCCATCCCCCAAGCAATCATCCATACAAAATGAGTTACCTCCCAACATGGCAACTCTTGAAAATCTCCTTCCACCTCAAGCTCCGGAAATGAAGGTGGGCTGAAAATATGAATATGGTAAGAATCATAGCCTACCCCACGCTGTACTATTCTCCACTCATGATAAGTGTAGAGAAAATTATGATGCTGGGCTGCAAAATAGTTGCCCTCAAATGGTAAGATGAAGACTAGATCCCCAAAGATCTTTCCTCCAACACTGTGAATCAAGCTGGCCCAAATCAATCCATATGTGATGGATAGGAAATCATCACCATATGGCATCCCATCAATCACATGTCCCACGTCAACAAAATAAAACAAGTGTTTGGCTGTGGTGGCCATACCTCCTTTCATGCTCCCATTAGAACATGCATTGTAAAAAGTGTGGGAATCCTCTTCCACAAGGGACACATCCAACTCTCGTGTCTCTCTCCCAATCATGATTCTAATAAAAATTAGATCCATATCAACAAATTAAATCATTATCAACAACAAAATGAGGAAAATGTTGAAGGTTTCATGTGGTGCAGGAGAGTACCAACAATTTTCCCAATAGTGACAACGCAATTTTCCAAACTGCTGCTTCAGAAAATTACATGGAAAGTTGTTTTGTGTCACATGGATAATTATGTATGTCATGACATCTACTGATAAATATAAAATGGCTAGGTACATCAACTGATCATACATGAAATAAAACACTTGCCTAAGGCCATATAAGAGATGGTTGTCTCCATCATACAATTTGGCCCAATGTTGACCATGGAGCTCAATGAAAAGCTTGCCCTTTTGTGGAGCAATGCACTGAATATGAATGGTAAGAGTATCCAAATGTTGTGTTAGATAATCCACGGATGCAAAAACAATATCCTTTCCATGTGTTAAGAGTAATATGATGCATATGTATATGAATGACTCCTCCATAGTGGTATGGCACACTCCCATGAATAGGAATGAACCATATGTTGCCTGAAGACCACCCTTCTTATACTTGGTAATCCAAGTAAATAATACCATAGCAAGTAAGATAATCCCATTGTAATAGATGTTTCCATCCACTAATCCATAATTCTTACCTCCTCCTTTTCCACCAAGTGCATCAAGTGTGAAGTTATCCTGGGGATACTCCATCAATAACCCCAAGCTCCCAAGTGACAACATTGTTGGCCCATGCAAATAAGTTCTTTCCAACTCATAGCCCCATCCTTTGACATGCTCCTTGTCAAAGATATCTCCCATAATACTACTATACATAAGAATTTTATCCCAAGGTGGAAGTGACTCTTGATCATCTATGTCCAAGGAGATAATTCCATCTTCCCCTCTTGCAACATCATGCAAAGTGTGAGAGAAAATATGCTCTTTCTCTCTCAAGAACAAGAAAAGCAACAAAATATTTTGCTGCCTCCCCATACTTCCATCATAAAAATCTTGTGATGAAAACATAATGAATGATATGGATATCATATCAACACCATGCATCCATTCTCTTTGATGCTCAAAGATGCAAGTATCTTGCCACATAACCTTAGAAAGAGGATGATGAACAAACTCTTTCAAGAGTAACCAGCGCAGCCAAGACTCCTGCTGCCCGGTATCATAAAGTTGCAAGTAGCTCACCAGCTTCTTGCTCTTCATCCACATCCACTCTCCCAATTGTGAATGTCTCCTTCCATCATTCATCTTGGCACCCCGCCCATGAGAGCTACCATCCTCCCAAATCAGATTCTTGTCTTTGCACATTATGGGATTTTGAAATGAAATCTTCTCAAGGATCAATTTGATCCTATAAGGACCCAAATAGGTGGTAAGCAAAAGCCTCCCATCATGATGTGTGTGGCTCAAGGAGTGTCCAACAAAAGCATGAGAGATGTTATCCATCTTAAGATGTCCTCCATCTTCTATCTGCTCCTCCTTGAATCCATGAAGATTCAAGTGTGAGAAAGGAAGAAAATCCTTGCACTCCATGATGTGTTGAAGTGCACCTCTAATGAAATATCTCCATGATATCTCCTTCTCATCAATAGTCCTCCAAAACCAATGAGGTCTTGGATCTGCTGAAAGTAGAAGTTTCTCTTTGAGATGAGAGGTGCTCATTGAGAAAGTGTCATCTAGAAAGGAGAAAGGGTTTCTCACTTCAAGATGTCTACTATCTTCCATCCTTCCCTTCAAGTCTTCAAACCCCAACCTCAAGTGTGATATGCAATCCAACAATGGCTCATGAGGATGATGGTTTATTTCCTCCTTGAATGTTCTCATGTTGCACAATGCAGTGCAATATTGCTGCTTTAGGTTAGGAATGTGTTTTGATTCTTGGTCATTTAAATGTGATTTTCCACAATCCTCAAAAGAATTTGCTGAAATAGAAAGTGGAACTTCATTCATACCTTGATGGAACTTGGGATCTCCTTGTAAGGTTGCAATATTTCTTTCCTTCAATGAAATGGCTACCCCATTTGCAGATTTAGAAGGCTGATCTCCCAAGGTTGTGACAACGCTGGTACATGTCTCCTCCCATGGTGGTGTGGGCCTTCTCTCCTCTGATCTTTGTCCATCAAAGGTTTTAATCAACCCTTGAGTGAACTCAGAAAAATAAGTCACTCTTGTATGGCTTAAGTGACTGAACCACCAAGCATTAGCTTCACCCTCCAGGTGCAGCGCTGAAACTTCTACTGCCTCCCTCTCTACCACTGGATGTAGTAGGAAGAATGCCTCAAGCTTCCTTGCCCAAGCTCTTGCTATAGTTGACCCATAAAATGTAGATAATAGGAATATATTGCCTTTGATCTCTCTTTTGGTGCATGGTCTCTTCTCTTCCTTCCACTAAATGAATTTTGGAAAAGACAGAGTCTCCTTGAAGGCTCTAGGTTGAGATTTGAACTCAACAAGGTAATTACTTAGAATATGATGATTCAATTATCCTTCATGCTCATGGTCGTCTTCTTGATGAGAATAGGAAGTGCATGGTCCTTCCTCTTCTTTTTGCTCCTTTTTCTTGACCTCCTTGCAGAGGCTCTCCTTATTTCTGAAAACTGATGAGAGAAAGCTCATATTCTTCATCATCTTGATCTTATTCTGTCTTCTTGGCCTGAGACTCACAGACTGAGCCAAGAAAGATGCTCTGATACCACTGTAATATCCCAAATTTTGAACAGCTAGCAAGGCATTCCTGAAAAACGCATTTTTAGGGAATGGCTACTACAGGATTTGAAACCGAGACCTGGATCCATTAGATCAATGTATCTAAGACCTAAATCCAAGAGGAGGCTCAAAAGAAATCACTCTAGGTGGGTTAAATAGGTCTCCCACACCTAGTTGTCTTGAGAAAGTGCCCAATGATGGGACTGCAGCAAATGCCAGAACATATGATGGAGAAACAATGCTATTTTAATAAGCCTGAATAGATGAAGATTAAAATAGCCAACAAGTGATGTTATAGTAGTAAAAAGAGTACAATTCCTTGAGGAAGCAATCACTCAAACAAGGTAATGCAAGCCTCAATAATACATGTACAAGGAGATAAAGAACACTGCTACATATGTAAAACCCCAGGCTATGACAACACAATTTATATAGAGTAACTGCTGCAAAATGATGTAAATACATAGATATGGACATGTATGGCTCAAATAAGTGGGGGAGAAAAGCTCTAAACCCCTGGAAACAACAATAGAATCCTTAGAAGGATTGGCTGAAATATACACTATATGGAAAAACTACAGAAAATGCCGGAGTTATTGTAACAGCTGCAACTCAAAGACTGGAAATGGATGAAGATAGCTGATGATGTTGTAGATGATGAATAGATCTCATCCAATGGATATTATAAGTGAAAGGTTGATCCTAACACTGAAGATCTGACCCTCCAAACCAATACTGCAACCCTCACTGTAGATGCTCCATGAAAATAACGCAGTCAATGAGAGGGAATGCACTGTGGCTGATGAAAAATGGTTGGCATGATGCCAAAGATTATGGGAATCAACTCAAATTCTCCCTCACTGAACCTCCAAAGGAAAAGAGGCTCTCTCCTCAGAAAAATATCTGATGGAAGTGGTGTTGTAGAACCTCCACTGCAACACCCTGCAACACAACGTTTCCTGCTACAGGAATAACATTGTAGCTAAAAGAGGATGCTTGGCCTTAAGCCTGAATGTGGAGAAAATTAAAGAAACTCCCTTAAGAGGCATCTCTTGAAAGGATAAGGAATTCCTAAACATGAATGCCTTGTGCTAAGCATCACTGCAACTCTGCTAAACAACAGGCGAATGCACAAAGTCTGAATAGACAATGAAATCAATATCTTCAACATAAGAAACATTGGCTGCTTTGCCCTCCTTTTAAACAAGTGAGATCCATCTCACCATGGGTCCCACTCATCAGGGTTTCCTTCACCAAATAAACCTCTTCCGATTCATACTGCGTTGTTTCTCTAAGTGTTCTCCACCTCTTATCCCAACGCTGTGGACTTGGTCAAACTTGACCTTGTCCACCTGCAAATAATCCTGTTCACACATGAGGGTGTGAAATCCAGCTCCAATAATGATCCCATTTCATAATATGAGGGATTTTATTCATGTTTTAATAAGCATGGGCTTCCTTACCCAATTATTTTAGTTACTAGGTGATAAAAACAAAGTTTTAATATTCCATTTAGTTAGGTGCTAAAATGGGAATATTACAAGGTTGGTACATTGTATTTATGCAATGGTATTTCTAACTCTATTAATGCTTCAACTTCCAAAGGAGTAGATTCAGCATTATGGCATCATAGGCTCGGACACATGAGTGAGAAGGGGATGAAGATTCTTCACTCAAGAAATTTGTTACTGGGCTTTAAGAATGTTGATTTGGATTTCTGTGAGAATTGCATTTATGGAAAATAGAAGAGTCAGATTTCTCAGAGTTGGGAAAGAAAAGAAGAGCGAAAAATTAGAGTTTGTGCATACAAATGTATGGGGACCTGCTCGGGTATCATATCTTGGTGGCTCTCGTTATTATGTTACTTTTATTGATGATTCAACTAGAAAAACTTGGATTTATTGTATTCAGAATAAATCTAATGTATTTGAAATTTTCAAGAAATGGAAAGCTTTGGTTGAGATTGAGATAGGAAAGAAGTTGAAGTGTCTTAGATCAGACAATGGAGGTGAATATTGCAGCAGATATTTTGATAGGTACTATTCAGAGCATGGAATTCGCAAAGAGAAGACAGTTCCAAGAACACCACAAGAAAATGGTGTGTCAGAAAGGATGAACAGAACAATCATGGAGCGTGCAAGGTGCATGAGATTGCATGCAGGATTGCCTTTACAATTTTGGGTAGATGCTGTAGATACTATTGTTTATCTAATAAACATAGGGCCTTCAAGTTCCTTGGATGGTGGTATTCCAGAGGAAGCATGGACAGGTAAAAAGGTAAACTACTCTTTTTTAAAGCCTTTTGGTTGTGAGGCCTTTGTCCAAATTAATGAAGAAAACATAACAAAGCTTGAGGCAAAATCAAAGAAATGTACCTTTATTGGATATGGTGTTAATGATTTTGGTTATCGCTTATTGCTTATGAAAATCAAAAAATAATTAGGAGCAGAGATGTAATATTCAATGAAAAGGTCTTGTATAAGAATTAGTTGCAGGAAAAGAAACAGGAAAAAAAAAGAATACACAGTTCTTGATGAGATCATAGAAAAGGTAAAGGTGCCTGAAAATAATAATAATCAAGAGCCACAACAAAAACAACCACCACAACAACAACAGGCACCTCAAACACCTAAAAGTGGTGTTAGAAGATCTACCAGGATAAGTAAACCCCCTGAACGATACTCTCCTTCATTATATTATTTATTCTTGACTGATTCTCGTGAACCTGAATGTTATGAAGAAGAAATGCAGGTTGAAATCAGGAAGAAATGGGAGCTAGCCATGGAATAAGAGATGGACTCCTTAATGCATAACCAGACTTGGGACTTAGTTAGGTTTCTTGTAGGTAAAAATTCATTGCAGAATAAATGGGTTTACAAGCTGAAGGAAGAAGATGGAGGAAAACAGAGGTACAAAGCTGGACTTGTGGTGAAGGGGTTTGCACAGAAGAAAGGTATTGATTTTGATGAAATATTTTCTCCTCTTGTTAAGATGACTTCAATCAGAACTATTTTAAGTCTTGTAGTAGTGGAATATTTACATCTTGAACAGTTAGATGTAAAGACATAATTTCTCCATGGAGATTTGGAGGAAGAGATCTATATGCAACAACTAGAAGGACATGCAGTCAAAGGGAAAGAAAAATTAGTGTGCAGGTTAAAGAAGAGCTTGTATGGCTTAAAACAGGCTCCAAGGCAGTGGTATCTAAAATTTGACAAGTTTACGTTTGAACAAGGTTATACTAGATGTCACTCGGATCATTGTGTTTATCTAAAAAAGCAAAAGGATGGCAGATATATTATATTGTTATTGTATGTAGATGACATGCTTGTTGCAAGGTCTAACATGCAGGAAATAAATTTTCTCAAAATAAAATTGGAAAATTCCTTTGCAATGAAGGATTTGGGAGCTGCAAAACAAATCCTTGGTATGAGAATAACTAGAGACAGGAAAAATCACAAATTAACACTGTCTCAGAATGAGTACATACAAAAGGTGTTGAAAAGATTTAATATGCAGAATGCAAAACCAATTAGTACACCTTTTGCTAGCCATTTCAAACTTAGTAAGGAGATGTGCCCCAAGACCCAAGAAGAAATGGACTACATGTCTAAAGTTCCATATGCATCAACAGTTGGAAGCTTAATGTATGCAATGGTCTGCACAAGGCCTGATATTGCACATGCAGTGGGAGTTGTAAGCAGGTACATGAACAATCCAGGAAAAAAACATTGGATGGCAGTGAAATGGATTCTCAGATATTTGAGAGGTACCACAAATCAAGCATTATGATTTGGTGGTTCAAACATTGATCTACAGGGATATGTTGATGCAGATATGGTAGGTGATAGTGATAACAGGAGGATCACTACAGGATATGTATTTACTGTAGGTGGAACATCTGTCAGTTGGGTTTCAAAAAGCTACATAAGCTAGTAAGGAAATGATTTGGTTACAAAGTTTTATGGATGAATTGGGTACGAAGCATGATATGGGCACATTATATAGTGATAGCCAAAGTGCCATTCATATTGCAAAGAACTCAACATTTCATTCCAGGACTAAACACATACAGCTCAAGTACCATTTCATACGGTCAGTATTGGAAGATGGGCAGTTGAAGCTGGAAAAGATACACACTAGCCAGAATCCTACAGATATGCTAACAAAAGTTGTAACCAGGGAGAAATTGAGAATATGCTCAGTTTCAATTGGTCTTCAAGGATGAAGATGAAGATGAGAAACAACCAGGTCCAAAGAGGAGTCATTGTCCAAAAAATGAAGCAATGGTGGAGTTGCTACAATCAGTCTCCAAGTGAGAGATTGTTGGGTGTGGAGCCTGATTATTTTATTTGTTTTGTATCATAGCGTTGGACCCCTATACCTTAATGGGGCGGCAACGCCGCCCGTAATTAAATGCTGCATGGGGGGTCTAGGGGGGTGGATGCGGCTTTATGGAGCCCCCCCCTGGTGGGGGGTTTCGGGGGCAGTGCCCCCGAAGCTAAAAACAGATATAAAATTGCCTTGTAAAAGTATAGTAATTTCTAGTTAATCTGGGCCATTCATTAGGCGAATGATCTGATGGTAGAAGTTATGTTTAGTTTAGGGTTTTTTTCCCTAGAAGGCAATCCCTCACTTGTATGAGGGTATTGTATTACGACTGTGTATTGTAGGTGTATTCTCGGAGTGAGAAATAGATAGGGAGACTGTGAGAGAGAACATAGCATATTACATCAGATTTACTGTAGGTTGTGTCTCTTCATTTTGCTGGATAATAGAAAGGAAGAACTGGCTGTTTGGGGTGAACGTAGCCCAAACTGGGTGAACCACGTATATCTGTGTCTCTCTGGTTTTATGTGTTTTGTGTGCTTGTGTTTTCCGCATATTTTATGTGTTTCATTGCTCTGTAATATATAATTTTCTAACAATATCCTCTTTTCCTATGTGTCACAATGTGACAAGGCCAAGGAACAAAATCTTTAATGCAACACATACATGCAAAAATTAGCCTAAAAGAAGTTCGAGTGAACCTAAGAGGCTATAAGTACACCTTTTTATTCATGGAGAAGGGGGAAGGCAATCAAAGTGCATTCAAAACTTTTTAGTCAATTTGCTGAAGAGGATCACACTAGTGGAGTTCACATTTTCAGTGTGAGAGCTCTTTTTGAAGTTTCAGGCAGGAAGCTAATTCAAGGAGACAATGCAACAGATTCAATTTGACTACAATATTTGTAGTGCAGAGGTCCATTGTTTTAGAACCAGAGTTTGTACATGCCTACTATTTTGAGTGTTTCTTGGCCGTCTTTGGGCCTATTCAAGAACATAGACAAGCATTGGAAAGCTACTGTAGAGAGATTTATTTCTACATTGACCAGTAGTGCCTACGAGCACTTATCAACTGCCAAAATCACATGTAACAAAACTCTTGAAGCTTCCCTAATAGAACGATCACACAATTGAAGTAGATCTGGAGACGTAGTCCAGGAGGGACAGACTCTGTCATCAATCTTAGTGAGTTTGATTATTTCATTATTGATGTTTATGCATCATTTACTTTTAATTATTTAGAGCATAATGATTGTTTAATTTTATTCTTGCAATTTTCTTACATGTAAACGTGGTTCACTGCACAATTGCACTAAGTCAATCACAAACCAATCCCATTCTAATCTTTCACTTATTGAAAGAATGATCTAACTTCTGCATTTCAGATCATTCAACAATTCTCCAGTGTATTATCTCAAAAAGAAATACATACCTTGGATGTTGGGTCATTTCAATGGCCAAGTAGTAGTCAACGTGTCCTAAATTTGTCATCTCAAATCCTTTATTTAAGGATGTAATAAATTTTTCATTATTCCCTGTTATCAATATATCATCTACTTATGCCACAAAATAAACCACAATTTTGCCAATTTTCTTGCGAAACATATTTGCAACATCAAGATTAATGTGTTTGAAGCTTAATTTTAGAAGATGTTAAATCAATAACTCATACTAGGCTTGCGGTGCTTGTTTTAGGCCATATAAGGATTTTATGAGTTTGCATACTTTCTATTCTTGTCCCTTCACAACAAAACCTTTTGCTGAGACATGCAAACATTTTATTTTAATTCTCCATTCAAGAAAGTAGTATTCACATCCATTTGGTGAAATTTCCATCCATTATGATCTGCCAAGGAAAAAAGTTTCCAGATGGTGACCAATTTTGTATTGGGGAGAAAGGTCTCTTCATAATTGACACCTTAGTTTTGCGCAAATACTTTTTCCATGAGTCACTTGTCAAGTGAGATATATATTTTTTACTTTTTCTTATAGACCCACTTGTAGCCAATTGGTTTGGTTCAAAATGGAGGGTCCACCAACTTCCATGTTCCATTATGTATGAGAGCATCATACTCCCTCTACATTGCTTCTTTCCATTCATCATGATAAATGAATTATTTAAAGGATTTTGGTTCGAAATTAGTAGATAAATTAAATTTGTAATAATATGAAACATTCATATCATCCACTGAATCAAAAACATCTACATCACCTTCATTTTTTCTGGTGGAAATTTTGGTTCTTGACTTCTCGAACTCATCAGGATGAACACTTTCAAGTGTTTTGGTGAGCCATTTTGGGGGAGTTTTATGAGATGCTCCAAGTTTCTCTACTAATTAAGATGGGGTTGCATCAATATTTAGCCTTCTGATCCTCTCAATCACATAACTCAAAGGGTCTTCATGATGAAGAAGTGGCTAGAACTTCCTGAGGGGGAGATAATGCTTCATAAGGAGATTCCATAGATTCATCCAAGATAGGGATCCCACCTTAAATATGTGGAATCCAATTATTGAATTCATGATAAGTTTTTTCATGATTGAATCTATCTGAAATGATCAAGTTGTTGCTCAACAATGTTTTAGTCTTGGAAGATTCAAGAAAAATCACCTCTAGTCAAAACAATATTCTTATTCACCTCATTGCAAAGACGATATGATTTGGTGGTATCTGAATACTCCAAGAAGATGCATTTTCGATTCATTGCTTTAAAATTCTTTCTTTTTTCCTTATGAATGAAGGCAGAGTAGGCAAAACCAAAGATCATGTGATTCCTTACTGAAGGAATGTGGCCATGATATATTTCATAAAGAGTATTATTTTTGAAATCATAAGGTGGAAGTCTATTTTTGACATATACTGCACATAGAACTGTATCATCCCAAAACATCAAATTCACTTTTTTGGAAAGAATCATTAAGAAAACCATATTTAAGATAGTTTAGTTCATTCTTTCAGCTAAACCATTTTGTTGAGGATTGTATGGAACAACAATTTGATGTTTAATCCTATGTTGGCGAATATGTTTTTAAAATTAATTAGAAGCATATTATTTTCCATTATCAGTATCAAGGGAGCCAATATGTGATTTTTTCATTCCATGCATGAATTTTTTTGAAAGTTTCAAAAGCTTCTAATTTACTTTTCAACAAGTTTTCCCAACACATCCTATTGTAATAATCAATAAAGGTCATCATATATCTATTTCTATTTTTAGAGGGAACTCATGAAATTGATTTTTTCTATGTTTTCCTAAGATACAATCACCACATTGATTTAGTTTCCTTAGAATAGTTGGAAAAACATAAAAACCATTCGTTTTTAACAAACAATTAAAGAATATCATAATTTAGATATCGAAATATTGTATGCCATATAAGACTAGATGGAAATGTACCTTCATTCTATTGAGAAAGGCATGAAATGTTTTGTGCATGAGCATATGTTCCTTAAAGTTTCAATAATATTTCCTCCCCTACTCTATTCATGACAATTGTGTTGTTAGATTCGTTCCTTTTCTCTACTTTCCGTTCAAACATGTGAATAAATTGACCTTGTTGGTGAATGTGAATAAGGGATTACATGTTTATCCGTAGTTCTAGAAGTTAGAGCACATCATGTAGAAGAAAATTAGGAATTCTAAGTAGTTTAATCTTGAAGGTGCCAAGTCCGGATGGCTTGAGATTTGACTGATCTATAAAAGACATTGCACCATCTACATTATCACTGAGGTCCTCAAATAAGTCTTTCTAAAAGGTCATATGGTATGTTTCACCTATATCAAGCAGCCATGCACCTCTCCAAGAAGAAAGTGAAGCATGAAACAAATCTTCATTTAATCCAATATTGCAATGGGAAACAATATAATGAGTAGATTTGGGTGCTTTATCTTTAGGCAGATTTGTTGTTTTGATGTTATCTTCTTTTTGGTTCAGACCATATTTTATTTTCTCCTAGTGGATTCTGCATGTTGTCGCATAATGTACATATTTGTTGTAAAGAATGTAGTGAATATCATATCTTTATCCTTGATGGTGTTTATCCCCCATACCTCTAAAGTTATTTCCTCCATGTTCTCTTTTACTACCACTTCTTTTAGGAGAATCATGTGACCGATTCTTCTATTTCTGAGACAAGAAAAATACTTTTGCAGAGGATGGATTTGTGTTCTTCCTCTTCCAAAAATCTTTCTCTCTTTCTACAAAATTTTCCACCAGGTTTTCAAAATTAATGGCCTTGAGTGTCCCATTAGCTTGTAGGGATTCAAGATAGTGAGAGTATGTATGATATATGACCTTGAAAAAGGATGTGAGATGAATTTACATCTTAACTCCACTGACATCTACATCATTCATGATGGCTCTAATATCTAAGGCTAGGGTCATGGGGTCATCATATTTTAACTCAAGTTAAATAGTTTTATCATCAACTGAACAAATTCAAATTTTGAGTGATTCATATAAATATTTCAAACTTTTCAATGCTCCATAAGAACTTGTAGTTGGAATTTTCTGGTGGCTCACCTCTTCACTTACAAATGTAGAAAATAGGGCATATGATTTTTTGTCCTTCTTCTCTCAAATGTCTAGCTCTGGAGTGTAAAAACACTGGTAAACTTGATAAGTATATATTATTATTTGATAAAAGATGGAGATGATTACAAGTGAGGATCACCAAGGCTTTAAATACAACCTTATGGTGTCCCTTGGCGAAGAGGCATGATCGTTGATCATTCCCTTCCACATTAATAAACCTAAGATAACTATATCTAACTAATAATTAATAAAATATACATAACATTTCCCCTCTCTTAAATATGCTTTGTCCTCAAATCATACGTAATGATGGACAACGTTGACAAATGCCTGGGTTTCTCGAGCGGCAAGCTCTTGCTTCCCACATTTTAAAAATATCGTGGAGCATCTTCTCAAGTTCAATCTTTTGGTGATGTGGATAGCAACAAGATTTGATATTGACAGGGTCAGATCCTGTCTTGACTTCTATTGGATGTTTGGTTTCCCTATTAGGAGACATTTTCACTGGCAGGTCTTGAAATACTTTTGCGTGTGTCTGAACTATTCCTTGTACTGTTGGTGATTCTTCGTGGTTCCTTTTTAAATTTAGAAGTAAGTTACCAACAATTGTCGTCCGATGCAACTTCTTGCCGTTATCAAATGCTTCCTTCTTAACAACCATATCTGCTTCATCATTGAAGGCCTCAACAACTTCTGGCACTGTATTAGTGGCTTCAGATGTGTTTGTCTCTTCACATTTTTCTTTCAATAATGGGGATGAAACATTTTGCTGTTTATAAGCATCTGTATTTTCATGGTTTTTTTCATTTTCAATGACTATGTCTGTTGTTGCATTTGATAGCAGTCACGTTTAATTCTTTATGTGGCTCCTTCACCGACATTGTTGTTTTTTATACCATTGGATTTTTATTTATGTAAAATTTCTTAATAACTTCTATTGCTGGATTATTGGCTTTATTAGTGGATTGAGTTTCATTTTCTTCTCTTGGTTTCTCAGCTCTATAATTTTCATGGTTGATCTCAGAATTTCTACTTCTAGGTGGTTCAACACTATAGCTTCCATGTGAGCTGATTTCCAATTCAACCTCACTTAATTTCTCTTTTCAAACATGTTATATTCATGATTATGATCTGAATTAGTTGCATCGTTCAGTTGATTATTTTCAACATTTGGGAATATTGGTTCTTGTGTCTGACTTATCTTATCTATCTTATCATTTAACTTATCGAACAATTCTGTCATCCTTTTCATTGCTTCGCTATGATTTTCTATGGCCTCGTTATGATTTAGCCACATTTGTCTTTCTATTCGATTTGTCGTATCATGAACCTTTTTGATATTGTTGGAGTTTCCTGCAACTGTACCTTCGAGACCGACTAATCTTTTTCCAAAGTCATCTGAATTATTATTGACCTGTTTCTCAAGATCTAGCAAGATTTTCTGGAATTCGGCCATCGATATTGATGACGACATACTCCTCATACTCCTTGTTAGGGCTTATCCCCTTTTCCTTAAAAGCTTTGTCCTCAAAGAATTTTTTTTTAATTTTTTAATTTTTTAATTAATTAATTAATAATTAATTAATTAATTAATTTAAAAAAAAATAAACTATATAATTATTAATTAAAAATTATATAATATATAAATAAATTATATAATTATTATTTTATATATATATATATATAATTATGAATTGAAAATTATATAATATATATTTATTATATAATTCCAAAACAACCACCGAAATTTCGTTGACGTTTTAATTACATTTATCAATTTAATTACGCCTGTTCGTAGGGTCATATTGTTGTAATTAAAAAAATAATAATTATGTTTTCAATGTGGGTAGGCAGAAAGGGGAGGTGTCGAGCTGGGGCGGAAGGAGAAAATGGGAGGCGGGAGGAGTGGTGGCAGTGGAGGCGGGTGGGAAGGTGTCAGGGCTGAGGTGGAAGGGAAATGGTAGGCGAGAGGAGTGGTGGCAGGGGACACAGGGAGGAAGGTGGGCGGGAGGAAGACAACAGAAGAGAGGCTAGGGCGGGAGAGAAGACAACGGGAGGGTGGGCGAAGAGAAAACAGCGGTGGGGAAGATAGATGTCGGGGGATGCGGAAGGCCAGCAGGGGAGGCGTGAAGAATGTGTGTCAGGACGAGGGGACGACTGGGGGAGAGATGGTAAGCAGAGTGTCGGGGAGGGAGTGTGGGAAGGTGGGCATAAGGAAGCCGTGGGGGAGGCGTAAGGTAGAGGGATAAAGGGTGGGCGGGAGGTTCGAGGAGGGAAGGTGGATGGCAGCCGCAATAGGAAAAGGTGGAAAGGGGTGGGGACGAGGTGTGCAGAAGAGGGGAGGGCTGTGCGTAAGTGCAGTGAGGGGGTGGGGACTGTGGTAAGGAGTGACAGAGTAGGGTGTCAGGGTCGTAGAGTGTGGGCAGGGTTTAAGGGATTATGGGGTGAGTGTGAGGAATGGGGTGTTTGATTGAAGGCAGAAATCTGAAGAATGGAGGGGAGTGCTATGTGAGGGGGAAAGGGAAAAAATTCGGGGGGGGGGGGGTGAATTTGCAATTTTTTTTTTAAACAAATGCTGCTCACAAGCACTTGAAAAATTTTCTGCAATTCTGGAATTCCTTGTAATTCCTTAGTTCTAGATGATCACATAGATCCTGAAGAGCGACTGCTCCGATACCAATGGAGTGTAAAAAATCTGGTAAACTTGATAAGTATATATTGTTATTGATAAAAGATGAGATGATTACAAGTGAGGATCACCAAGGCTTTAAATACAGCCTTATGGTGTCCCTTGGCGAAGAGGCATGATCGTTGATCATGCCCTTCCACATCAATAAACCTAAGATAACTATATCTAACTAATAATTAATAAAATATACATAACAAGCTCTTTATTCGATGTGGGCTTGGTTGGTGCATTCTCATCCTCTCCTTCATAGATTATTTTCCATAAATCATTAAAAATGAGGGTGTGTTTTGTTGGTCACTTTAATTGTTTATCGAATTAAACAATTCAAGTGCTACATAAATTGTCAACCGAGGGAAGTCTGTTTATTTCAAAGGCAATCACACACTGTATATGCTCAATTTCAAAAGCAATGAAATTTTGTAGTAAAAATTACACTAATCACACCTTGCTTCAACAGACTGAAGTCTACTTGAGTTACAACAAAGATAATCTTTCTATTGTAGACAATCATTAAAAGAATACTTGATTACAATAAAAAGACAATGATCTAGGAAAGAAAATCAATCTGCAAAAAGGAAGACCAATTATGCTATAACAGAGAACATGACCCTATTCCCCAAGTAGGAATCTTCAACACCTGTTTTTGATTACCAAGCTTTCACAAACTCATTCTATAAACGGGATTGCTAGTTAAAATAATCCACAACTTCTTAAGAATGAATTGTATGAAATCAACGCAACAAGTAATGGAAATAGAGCTTCAGCAATAGACAACATAATTCCAATACTGCATAAATGAATTCAGTAAACAGAGTTTAATCAAGGCATAAATGAAAATAACAGTTAAAAAACTACAGGAACAAATGGGTGAATCTTGTGAAGAAGGCGGGCCCTTTCCTTCTCACAAGATTCCCTAGAAGAAGGAATTAAAATGAATTACTCAGAGAAAAATATTATTCATCTGTCGAAAGTACATATTACAAAGGATTCTTGTTCCTTCTCTGTTCAAAAATGAACCTCCCGTAGTCTCTAAAAATTGTCCTCTAATGCTGATGTCTCCTCTTTTTAAAGAGGAGACATCTATTACAATTAATTTACATTATAGAAATCCTATTTTTAACCCAATCTGATCTTCTATACTGAAATAGGACCTTTCTGTTCTTCCATAGCAAAATGCTGTTACAATGGTTACGATGGTACTGGCTTCAAAGTGGCCCATGTAACAACTTCCTTACTTGTCTTTTCTTGTTGCCATCATGCTTGAAATACTGCCTCAAAATCACAAATCACGGGTTGTTTCAGCAACGGGATTTGCGTACCATGTTGACTGTTTCAACAACGCGGTCTTCAGACAACCACGATAGATTATCTGCGGTCTTCAAACTATCTCAACAACTATATATCTTCGATTAATGATTAAATATGAAAGTAATGTAAAATTATATGTAAAACAAGCTAAACATATAGTAAAGAGAAGAATATTATATACCTTTGGAAGAATGGATGAAAGTGATAGTATAAGATTTAAATATGAACTTAAAAAGAGTGGAATGATAACAAAACGTATATTCAAAATGGTACATTATGGGGTCCTAACATCCCCCCCAACTGAAAGGGTTGCATGTCCGGATACTGGCTTTTGGCATGCAAATTACTTAGGCAATAGCTATGGAAGGTGTTATCTTTTAAAGCTCTGAATCCTTGCACATTTTGCAATCTCTGCCAAGCTGCTGCTTCATCCTTGTTAGCTAGCCTATAATGAGCATGATATTCCTCTGCTGGCATCCATAAAATAGGAAAATGAAAGTGGTACCCTATCCACTTTTTAGCACATTGCTGAACACATCTGATGTAATTGGGTACTCTAGACAATGAAGTTTCAAGGTTAGTAGGGCTAAAAGGATTATATTCCTGCCTCTCCTTAGAGGATTGTTGCCAAAACATATTGTTTTCTCTTAAAGCAGCAGTTTCTTTGGCCCTGATAAAATGGTGACAATCTTGGAGTACTGAAGCCTATAATTGTTGTATATGTTCAGTCATCCTTAGCTTCTGCAAAAATTGATGATATTCTGCCACAAAGATGGCAGGGTTCTGAGGTTCTGGCCTTATCTAGAGAAGGCGGTTGTCTTCATTGTGCCTAGTTGCAAGAAAAGAAGTCTGCGATGTCATCTGATTAGCAAGGAAGGAGGCAAATGCCCTGATCTGAATGTCACCAACAAGAGGGTTGAGATTAATCTTTATGTTTTCAGGGATAGCTTCATTGTGCAGGTACAAATCACATAGTAGGTGTTGATCACTGGTGGAAGCTTCTGCAAATGTTTTCACAAACTGTTCAGATGTAAGAACCTCATGGGGTCTTCTGTCTTTGACTACTTTCAACTGAAAGTAGTAAGGCGTTCTGAGAGAAATAAAGAGTAATTTAGAGATGGTTTCCTAGTAGCCAATAATTTTTGTACCAGTTGAAACTTTTAGGTCCCTATATTACTAGTATAGTCCCTTATTTTTGTTAGTGTAACCCCCTTATTGTTATTATTGTACCCTTGTAACCCCAATTTTATTATTATTGTGCCCTTAAATTATTATTGTTAGGTCAGCTAGGATTACATTGTGGCCCACTAGGATTACATTATGGCCCCATGGACTCCTATATATAGAAAGGAGGTTTTGTAAATTGTATCATCCAAGAATTTTTCATTTATGTAATGTATTGGGGGTTGCCCCCTCGAAGTGGCTTATTTCTAAGGCGTTTATATCTCTTTTCTTCTCTTTTTGGAGTTGGTTACACAACATTTGGTATCAGAGATTTGGATTCTAGGGTTTCGCTGCTCCAAACAGGTCATCGTGGAATTTTCGCTATAACTTTTTTTCTACGAAGTTTCAGAAGCTGAAATTTTCAGGGTATGAAGCAGAAATCCTGAGGAAGATTGCCAAAAAATTTCACAGCTTGGTTCACAATATTTTTGGAGATATCATCTGTGGAATTAGGTCTTTTTTCAGGCTCCTAAACAGGTCATCGTGGAATTTTTGCTATAGATTTTTTTCTACGAAGGTTCAGAATCTAAAATTCATATGGTGCGAAGCTAAAATCTTGAGGAAATTTTTCAAAAAATTTCAAATCTTGGTTCGCAATATGTTTGGAAATATGATCTGTGGAAGGTAGTGCTTTTGCAGGCTCCTGAATTTCATCTCAAAGAGGTGATCGTGGGAAAAGTTCAATAACTCTCTCTCTAGGGATCAGCTTGGAGTGCCGTAAAAATTGGTCACAAGTACACAGACTTTAGTTTCTTGGCTATCAATTTCAGAGACAAAGGACAAAACAGTGACACATGGCAAGTCGTACAAGTTCGCTCTCTTTGAACTAGTCAAAAATTAGGTCATTGTGGGAGATTGGACACAAATTTGTCTTGGAGAATCCAAATTGGAAATTGATTTGTGGCATTTGAAAGAAGCTTCAGACATCTACTACAGAGCTGAATTTCAGATATCGAAGATTTTCAAATACAGAGATAATTCAATTTCAATATCGAGCTCCTAAAAGCTAGTAAAAGGTGTGTATTTTTTTTTCCCAAAGTGCATAAGTCTTGTTTGAAGAATCAATTTGAATTGATTCCAAGGGAATATTGTAGAATATATATCCATATTGGGTTCTAAAAAATGCCCCGTAAAAATAATTCAACACCCATTAAGCCTTCAGAAGGCTCTACTATGACTCATGAAGATGAAGAATTGCAACATGATCTATCAAAATTACAAGAGAAAGTGCAACAAATTTCACTCTCGTAAAGAGCAACAAAAATGAAATGGAAGTTTTGAAGAAAGGCGTGGAAGCGAAGATGGACGGTTTGAAGAAAGGCATGGAAGCTAAGATGGATGGCATGGAAGCTAAGATGGATGGCATGGAAGTGGGCATGGAAGCTAAGATGGATGACATGAAAGACAACATGGAAAACATGAAGAATGATATAAAATCATACATGGAAGGCTTGATGACAAGCTTAAAACAAGAAATGATTCCTAATGGTGGAAATATAGTAGAAGAACCTCATGATGAGAACAAAATAAATGTTAATCGTGATTTCATAAACTCGAATGTTGGCGGGAAGAACCACCATATTCCAAAATGGATATGAGGAAGTTTGATGGAAAGGATCCTGTAACATGGATACTACAGATGGAGCAATATTTTGATCTCCATAATGTGCAAAACACACAAAAGGTACGCATTGCAACTTTACATTTAGAAAAAAATACATTTGTATGGTATCGATGGTTTTGCTCCCGTAAAAAAACTGTCACTTGGTCAATTTTTACGAAGGAAATGATAGCACATTATGATGATACAAAGAGCAACACCTTCTTTAGCCAATTGATAAATCTCAAACAAAAGGGTTTAGTGGGGCAGCACATTGAGGACTTCCAAAAATTGAATATAAGGGTAACTGATATTCCAGAGGAACACATGATTGATCTCTTCATAGGCACTTTAAAGGATAGCATCCAACATGAAGTTCGCATTTTGGAACCTGATTCATTGGAGAAGGCATTCAGGTTGGCAAGAAAAGTTGAATGTAAAATTATGGCGACAAGGAAGCCTACCACTCAATTCTATAAAGAAGGAAGTGTTGCTACGCCTAGATTTCCACAACCTAAAAGGTTGACACCACAACAATTGGAAGAAAAAAGAGCAAAAGGGTTTTGCTACAGTTGTGATAGAAAATACACTAAAGGTCATAAGTGTGCTGAAAAGAAATTATTTTACATAGATTGTGAAGAAGAAGAAGAAAATGAATAAGAAGAGGATATACACCAGGAACCAGCCATAGAAGAGGAAGAAATGAATCCGACCATATCATGTAATGCACTGGCAGGAATTACCACTCCTCAAACTCTCAAGATAGCAGGACAGATCAAGAAGAAAAAGGTAATAGTGTTGATTGATTCACGTAGCACCCATAATTTTATTCATTGTAAGGTAGCCAAGGAATTAAATTGTTTCCTATACCCAGCACCAGAATGTCAAGTGATGGTTGCAAATGGAGGAACTATAAATTGCTCTGGAAAATGCCATAATCTCAAGCTAACCATGGGGGAATATGTATTGATTAGTCCAATGCTTGCCATTCCTATGGGAGGTGCTGATGTTGTACTAGGAGTACAATGGTTACAATCTTTGGGGACGGTAGCTTTTAATTTTCAAGAACTTTTCTTGAAATTTTTTTCAGAAGGAAAGGAAGTCGAATTACGGGGTATTGTGGGGAAGCCAGAAAGGATAATAAGCTCTAATGTCATGACAAAGCTTCTAAAGAAAGAACAGCGAGGCGTAATTGCACAATTATGCTCACTAGAAGTTCCAACATCAAAATCATCTATTTCCGCAGATCTCCAACAAGACTTGGACAATCATTCCAAGGTGTTTGAAACTCCCAAAGGACTCCCACCTATTCGTGATCATGATCATGCTATTCATTTGATTCCAGGAAATTTTCCTCCAAACATTAGGCCTTATAGATATCCTTACTTCCAAAAGAGCGAAATTGAACGTATGATTGCAGAAATGTTAGAGGCGGGTATAATTCAACCTAGTCAAAATTCTTTCTCTGCTCCTGTAGTATTGGTACACAAGAAGGATGGATCATCGCGAATGTGTCCGGATTATAGGGAGCCCAATAAGCTCACCATTAAAGACAAATTTCCCATTCCTGTGATTGATGAATTATTGGATGAATTACATGGAGCAATTTATTTTACCAAGTTGGATCTTTGTTCAGGATATCATCAAATTAGAATGAAGACCGAAGATATTCCAAAAACAGCATTTCGAACTCATGAGGGTCATTATGAATTTTTGGTCATGCCTTTTGGCCTTACCAATGCACCTTCTACATTTCAAGGGTTGATGAATTCCATTTTCAAACCCTTCCTTAGAAAATTTGTGCTAGTATTTTTTGATGATATACTAATCTACAGCAGGTGTTGGAAGGATCATGTTGACCATGTCGACAGTGTGCTCAAACTATTCCAGGAGAAACAATTATATGCAAAAACTTCCAAATGTTTCTTTGGAGTACAAGAGGTGGAATATCTGGGTCATATTGTATCTCATGAGGGTGTTAAAGTAGACCCTAACAAAATTAAAGCCATTAAGGAATGGAAAGTCCTCACAACCATAAAGCAGTTGCGAGGATTTCTCGGGTTAACAGGGTATTATCGCAAGTTTGTTAAGAATTATGGGAGAATAGCAGCACCTCTGACAACATTATTGAAGAAAGATGCATTTTCATGGACTCCTCAAGCAACTAAGGCCTTTGAACGTCTTAAAGAGGCAATGTGCCTAGCACCGGTCTTAGCTACACCAGACTTCACAAAAACCTTTATTGTGGAATGTGATGCCTCAGGAAATGGAATTGGTGCAGTTTTAATGCATGAAGGAAGACCCATTGCTTTTGAAAGTCGTCCAATCAAAGGAAAGTATTTACAGAAACCTATTTATGAGAAGGAAATGTTAGCAATACTACATGCACTAAAGAAATGGCGAACTTACCTAATGGGAAGGCACTTCAAGGTAAAAACTGATCATGATAGTCTTAAACACTTTTTGGAACAAAGACTATCATCAGAAGAGCAGCAAAAATGGGTCACAAAGATGTTGGGTTATGACTTTGAAATAATCTACAAAAAAGTAAATCTTAATGTTGTTGCAGATGCACTCTCAAGAAAGAATGAAGAGGTGGAAGCATTGCTTTGTGCCATTTCTATTATCCAACCAGATTGGATAACCGAAGCAAGAGATGAATGGAAGAAGGGAAAAGATGTATGGACACTCATTCAAAAGTTGCAGCAAGATCCTAGTACATCTGATACATTTAGTTGGAAAAATGATTCCTTATGGTACAAAGATCGCTTATATCTTTGTAAGAATTCCCAACTAAAACAAAGATTCTTCTGGAATTGCACACTTCTCCTTTAGGAGGACACTCAGGATTTTTAAAAACTTACCACAGGGTGAAGAAAGAATTTTTTTGGGATGGCCTTAAATCTGATATTCGAATGTTTGTGGCGGAATGTTTGGTTTGCCAGCAAAATAAAGTGGAAACAATTAAGACCCCAGGACTTCTACAACCTTATCCATTCCAAGTCAACGTTGGGAGGAGATTTCAATGGATTTTATCACAGGTTTACCTAAGTCCGAAGGAAAGAGTGTCATCATGGTGGTAGTTGATAGACTTACCAAGTATGCACACTTTTGCGCATTATCTCATCCATTTAAAGCAAGTACAGTTGCTACTACATTTATGGATAGAATTCAAAAACTACATGGAAGCCCAAGGGTTATTGTGAGTGACAGAGATCCCATTTTTACTGGAAATTTTTGGACGGAGTTATTTTCTTGTTTGGGTACTCAATTAGCTCATAGCTCATCTTATCATCCCCAATTTGATGGTCAAACTGAGATAGTAAATAAATGTTTGGAAGGATATCTTCGTTGTTTTGTATCTGATAAACAAACACAATGGGTCAAGTGGTTACCTCTTGCCGAATGGTGGTATAACACTTCCTTCCATACTGCAGCAAAAATGACCCCATTTATGGAACTTTATGGATATCATCCACCATCCATCACATCATCTTTAAGTGAAAATTCGAAGGTTCAAGCAGTGGAAGATCACATCGAGCATCAGCAAGAAGTTCTCCAACTCTTAAAGGATAACCTGAATTTGGCACAAAATCGAATGAAACAACAGGCAGATCAACATCGCAGCGAGAGAAGTTTTGATATAGGAGATTGGGTATTTTTACGGCTACAACCATATAAACAAATGTCCCTCAAGCAAGCGAAGAAGGATAATAAATTATCGCCAAAGTACTATGGTCCTTACAAGGTGTTGCAAAAGATTGGTACTATGGTATACAAATTGGAGCTTCCTGCTTCTTCGCGAGTGCATCCAGTTTTCCATGTTTCATGCTTAAAGAAGGTTATAGGTGAAAATCTTCCAGTTCAAACAATATTGCCAGAACTTGATGAGGAAGGAAAAATCATATTGGAACCTGAAGCGGTCACGGAAACAAGAACTCGAAAACTACGAAATCGATCAATTTCAGAGTATCTCATCAAGTGGAAGAACTTACCCACTGAAGATTCTACATGGGAGGATGAGAATTTTATACAGAAGCACCCAGAGCTACTCAGGCGTTGAGGACAACACTTTTTTGAAGGAGAGGGGCATGTTAGGTCCCTATATTACTAGTATAGTCCCTTATTGTTGTTAGTGTAACCCCTTATTGTTATTATTGTACCCTTGTAACCCCCATTTTGTTATTATTGTGCCCTTAAATTATTATTGTTAGGTCGGCTAGGATTACATTGTGGCCCACTAGAATTACATTATGGCCACATGGAATCCTATATATAGAAAGGAGGTTTTGTAAATTGTATCATCCAAGAATTGTTCATTTATGTAATGTATTGGAGGTTGCCCCCTCGAAGTGGCTCATTTCTAAGGAATTTATATCTCTTTTCCTCTCCTTTTGGAGCTGGTTACACAACAGAAACATTAAGAGAAATTTTCCTTTTAGCTCTTTATTCTCTTTCTTGTAAACTCTAAATTGCTAGAGTGTCTGCTCCAAGATTTCCCAGTTAGAATATATATGATTCTACCAAACCAATTTGTGCTGCTGTAAGATTTTATCTTGCGAAATAGCATACTGTTTCCTCCACTTGTTCATTATTTCCATCTCATTCCATAGTTCAGTTTGTGTTCCAGCATTGCAAGTGGTAGGCTAAGGTATAGTCTGAGTAGCAGAATTAGTTACAGTAGGGCAAGATACTTGTACCTCAACTTCTTTTTCTGAAACTTTTGAAGGCCCTACTGGTTCTTGTGTAGCAGTAGGGCATTCTTCTTTGATTGTAGAAGATGTAGATGCTCCCGGCATTGGAAATTGAACTATATTATATCCTGCTTGCTGATAGATGTTTCCACATTGGTTGCACATATATTCTTTATATGGATCATTTTTTGTATGTTTGTTTGCCATGGATGCTATATGGGCCAGGGTATAAAAATTTAGCTCCTTGTCAAAGGCTTCCCTTGCCATTACCAATTCTTGCTTATAAGCTTCTAATTCTGATTTTAAAAACTCATTTTCTTGTAAAAGGGAAGCCATGGTGACTGGGCCTTGTGTATCAGTTACATTCTCCGAAATTGATTGCTGTGTTTCAGCTGTAGCTGGTTCTTGTGTGACAGCTAGAACTGGTTCCTTTGTGGCAACTACTGAATAAGTAGCATCTTGGATGTCTAGTTTTTTCACATCAGCAGCTGGTTCTTATGTTTCAGTTGCTGGCTTAGTAGCTGGTTCTTTTGGGACAGCTACTCACTGAGTAGCTGGTTCTTGTGGGACAGCTACTTGTTATGTAGAAAATGATGTCATATTACCCTGGGCATCTGGTTTTTGTGTTTCAGTGCCACAAGGTGAGACAGGTAATAATTCCAGGGTTTGGAAGGGTGGTGATGTGTGGAGTTTTAACAAAATGGCTGCGGGATCAGGGGTAATAGGAATGGTTTCTGCTTCAATAGACGTCCTCATTCATCTCCTAGGTAAGAAAGTAGAAAAAACAGTAGTTTTCTTTTTCTTTTTATGAGAGGGTTTTTACCTAGGAGAAGGGCTATCAGAGGCGGTAGCTGCTTTAGTTGCGGCCCTTGTTTGTATTTTTGATAGGGAGGCATTTGTGATTCGCCTTTTCCTTTTACGAATAGAGGAAGATGGTGGTGTATCGGCCTGAGAGTCATCACTGCGAATATGGACGGTAGGATCAGATGATTCTGCTAAGTGGTGAGATGGACTTGAAGAAAAGTTAATTGGATTAGTTGGTTCTGTGGATGGAATTGATGGAGGGTCAGGGATATTCTCTAGTTGCTGCTCGTGGGAACTTTCAGGAATTTCTTGAGGATTTTCAGCAACTTCTTGAGGAATTTCAGCAGCTTGCTCAAGGGGTAGGGGTAGGTTGTTTAGAGGAGGGTTTTGTTGAGAAAAACCCCTATGAATCAGTAGCTAAACAAGGCGGTGATGGGTGAGGGAAATGAGTGGGAATTTTACCCGTCTACAATAATATGACATATTTCTAATGCATCCAAGTAAATAGTAAGGAATGTTCACTAGTCTACCATGTCGTAAATGACTCATTAAGACAAAATCATGCTGATAGACTACCTGATAGTGACCTTCACAAGTGAGATAATGTTTGACGAATTTAGCAGCTTTCAGCCAAGGAGGAGGCAATAAGTGAAGTCTAACACCCAGGCCTTTAAGCTTGACGTGTTCTCCTGGCAGAAGAAAGTCTTGTTGTGCATTCAAAATGATGTGCTTTCGACTAAACCATCGAGTACCAGTGACCGGTAGACCTGAAACCTGTGCTATGTCACCCTCTGAAACTGAAATTCGGACTCCCTGGACAGTAGAATGATCTTCCTGAAGATTTTGTGCAAATTCCAGGACCTGTTGTGGATCAAACTCTTGAAGTCTCGCACAATATCCTACCCAGCCTGCCTGCTGAAAAATTTGATACGTGTCTGGGAATAATTCAAGCAGAGCTATTGAGTCAGGCTCATGTCGAACAACAAGTCCTCCCATAGTTAACCAGCTTTGGTAAAATGCAGAGTCAAAGAGTGAAGTTACTGGACTTCGAATAGAGTAAACTTTGCGAATGAGAACATGGAGTAACGGTGAAGAGGCGAAGTAATGGGTAGGAAAAATGACGGTAATTAGCATGCTGTGAAAAGATGGCATATAATTTCGATATCCCCCCCCAACTATGGTGAAATGATGTCTTTAAGTGTGCGGAGATTGTGGTCATAATAAACAAAATCCTCTCTTTAAACCATAGTTTAATTGTATTTACATAAAATTTACATACCTCATGTTTACCTTTGATTTGTAGTTCGAAAAATATAGTTCTTGTTTATATTGGCTCAATAGTCATGGAAGAACTTTAGAAGCTTTTTGAAACATGAGGGAGATCATATTAGAGGTTTTCTTGATCATAGGAAAAGGCAGCGAACAGACAGGATTAACACAAGGAATAAGAGAAGTGAAAATGAAAGACTGAAGAAGATGATTTCATGATAGAAAATTTTGCATAGTTATGTTTTTGGAGAAAGAAATGGTGTTTTAGCAATGGGAAAATGAATGAAATGCTGCTGAAATGTGGTGTTTCAGCAATGGAAAAATAGGGAAAGTGTTGCTGAGGAGTGATGTTTTAGCAGTGGGAAATGGGGAAAATATTTGCTGAGGAATGGTATTTCAGCAATGAAGAATAGGGAAAATACTTTCTGAAGAATGGTGTTTCAGCAATGGGAAAATATGGAAAGTGTTGTTGAGGAGTGATTTTTTAGCAGTGGGAAAATGGGGAAAATATTTGCTAAGGAATGGTATTTCAGTAATGAAGAATAGGGAAAATATTTGCTGAAGAATGGTGTTTTAGCAATGGGAAAAATAGGAAAAATTATATGAAAAGGGAAAAGGGAATAAAGGGAATGAATGATGAAATGTTACTGGGAGATGGGGAAATGAGGTTAAGTGAGGGAAGCAATGCTTCTCAAAATGAAGCTTGGATCTTCTTGTAGTGAAATTGTCCTTCCTTGGCAAGCCTTTCCTTAATCAAGAATCTGCAAAATAGTAAATTGTAACATGCCAGCCCTTGACAGGGATTATTAGTTTAAGAAATCTAATCTAATACTAAAAATATAGTGTAGAAAACAATCAAATGCAGTGAGGAGCAGAAGACTCCCCTAGAAAAATATAATGTGCATCTGCCATGCAAGTAGCCTTAAAATCTTCTTTAGAAATAGGGCGCTGGTACAGACGAAGCTGATGACCATTTACTAATAGTGGTGTTTTAGATTCATCAATTGTTAAGAGCCTTACTGTTCCATTGGGAAAAAAAACATCTACTTCATAGGGTCCCAGCCATCTTGTACGTAGCTTCCCTTGAAGGTTTTGAAACCGAGAATCATACAATAAATCCCAATTGCCTTTTTGGAACTGCTTGTGCTTGATGATTTTATCATTCCACTTTGTTCTTTGTTGTTGGATCATAGTTGTCTAATGAATAGCATCTAATATTTTTTCATCCATTTCATGAAGCTGCTGCAACCTAGCTGTCTGTACATCAGTCAAATCAAGGTTAACAGCTAAAGCAGTCCTTAAGGTTTTAATTTCAAATTCCACAGGAAAAACAACACTTTTACCATAAACCAATTCATAGGGAGAAAATCCTGTAGTATTTCTCCAGGTAGTTCTGTAAGCCCATAGTGCTTCAAGGAGCCTTTGAGACCAATCCTTCCGGTTATCCTTCACTGTTTTGGTCAGAATAGCTTCTATTACTTTGTTTGTACTTTCCACTTGCCCATTGGCTTGGGGGTGGTATGGTGTAGTCATTCTATGATGAATGTGATATTTCTGAAGGTTGGCTTTGAAACCATGAGAATTGAAAGGAGGCCCTCCATCTGTAACTAGCTCTCTAGGGACTCCAAATCTAACAAAGATTTCTTCAAATAGGAAAGCTAGGACAACTTCTTCATTAGCTCTAAGAACTGCTTTGGCCTCCACCCATTTAGTCATATAATTTGTGCAGACTAATATATAAACTCTTTGGTTGGATGGAGGATTAATGGGTCCTATAAAATCTAAGGCCCATCTTTCAAATGGTTCAAGTATTACCTAGGGGTTTAATGGAATTTCATCTCTATGATTAGGTTGACCCATTCTCTGAGAGCTATCACAAGCCCGAACATATTTCTTTTCATCCTTAAAGAGTGAGGGCCAATAATAACCCATCCTAAGAATTTTATGTGCTGTTATTTTGTCAGCAAAATTCCCTCCACAAGGGTCATCATGACAAGCTTTTAGGATATCATACACCTCATCCTCTCTAATGCATCTATGGATTTCATGATCAAGTCCTGTATAGAAAAGACACCCACTTATGCAACTATACCGAGCACTTTGTTGAATGATTTTTCTTTTCTCTCGATGTGACAGGTGTGATGGTAACTTCCCTGCAACCAAATAATTAGAAATGTCTGCATACCATGGTGAGTGAGCAGATACTGCCAATATATACTCATTAGGAAAGGAATCATCTACTGGAATATTATCATCTGTTTTTAACCGAGAAAGGAAATCAGCAACAACATTTTCTTTACATGGTAAATCTACAATTGTAATGTCAAACTCTTGTAATAACAATAACCATCTGGTAACTTGAGCATTTGTGACAGACTTGTTCATTAAATACTTAATAGCCGAGTGATTAGTATGGATAAAAGTAGAGTAACCAGTAATGTAATGTCAAAATTTATTAATAGTATAAATTATTGCTATAAATTCCTTTTCGGTAACTGTGTAATTGAGCTCAGCAGGGGTCATATTCTTACTGATAAAGTAAATAGCATAAGGAATATGGTTTTCCTCTTGTCCCAAGACAACTCCAATTGTAGTATCCGAAGCATCAGAAGATATATGAAAGGGAAGTGCCCAATCAAGTCCCCTTAAAATAGGAACTGTGGATAACTGATGCTTGAGTACAACAAATGCTTCCTGAGAAAGATTAGTCCACTTAAATTCAACATTTTTCATAAGTAACACAAACAAAGGAGAAGCTATTTTGGAATTTTTTTTAATAAATCTCCTGTAATATCCAGCATGTCCTAGGAAAATTCTCACATCAGTTTGTGTTTTAGGAATAGGAAGGTTCTGAATGACTTGTATTTTGGATGGATCTACTTGAATTCCTTGAGATGAGATAAAATTTCCAAGCACTACTCCTTCAATCATCATCATCTGACATTTTTCGGTGCTTAAGGAGAGGTGAGCTTGTATACAACATTTAAGTACTTTCTCAAGATTCGGTAATGCATCTTCGAAAGACACACCATAAGGGGTAAAGTCATCCATAAATATTTCCATGGAGTCATTTAGAATATCAGAAAAGATTCCTATAACTACCCTTTGAAAGGTTGCTGGTGCATTACATAGTCCAAATGGAAGAACTCTATAGGCAAAAGTTCCCCAAGGGCTAGTAAAAGTGGTCTTATCTTGGTCTTGGGGTGCAATTCTGATTTGGTTATACCCACTAAACCCATCTAAAAAGGAGAATAATTTCTTCCCTGGCAAACTATCCAACACCTGATCAATGAACGGTAAAGGAAAGTGATCCTTTTGAGTGTCTTTATTTAAGGCTCTATAATCTACACACACTCTCCATTTCCCGTTTTTCTTAGGAACTATTACCAATGGTGAAAACCATCCACTATCAGATATAGGGTATATAAATCCTGCATTAAGCAGTTTCCGAAGTTCCTCTTTAACAATTTCTCTTAAATTAGGGTTCATTCATCTTTGGGGTTGACAGACTGGTCGACAACCTTCCTTAATATAGAACTGGTGAGTACATAATTTAGGGGAGATTCCCTTCATATCTATATAGTCCCATGTGAATGCTTCCTTATTTTCAAGCAATAACTTCATTAATTGTTGTGTTTCAGCAACTGTCAGGTCAGGATTTATGTTCAGTGTTTTTCCAGGTTCGATTTCTACTGTTATGCTTTTAGAATAGATGGTGGTTGATGTTTGAGGTAGATCTTTAGATTTAAGCTTTTCCTGGGTATCTGATTCCAAAAGTGCAGCCAGTTGATTATGTGTTTCAGAAGTCACAGAGGAGGGTTCGCAAATGAAATTATTAATTACCTCATCCTCAGTGGTATCTTTAAGGTTTAAAGCTTGTTCGATATTCAAAATAGGTTGAATAGCATGATCATAATAGTCCATCCATACAGAATTCTCATTATTAATCATGGGTGTAGCGTGAGGGTAGAGAGTAAGCTGTTTAGTTTCATATCCATTGGAAATTTTCATTGAACTAGATTTGCAGCTGATAAAGGCATCGGCTGTGGCTAACCAAGGCCTTCCCAGAATTAGAGGATGTCCCCCCAACTTTTTTTTAGTCTGTAACACCACAAAGTCAGCTGGGTAATTCCATTACTCAACTGAGATGACTAAATCTTCAATAACTCCTTTTTGTTTGATTGTAGAACAGTCAGCTAACTCTATAATGGTTGGTGTATCTCTGATTGTGTTCTTTAGATGTAGAAATTGCGAGGTTTCAAGAGTCATAATGTTTATAGCAGCACCTAAATCTACCAGAACTTGAGGGATTATTGTTTTACCGATTTGGACTGTCACAGTAGGATGGATGGGATCACCATATTTAACTGGAGGGGCTTTACCAGACATTAATGCAGATAGATCACCCATAACATGGACTGTAAGGGGATCTTTAGCTTTCCTACCAGGTTTCTTAACAAAAATATCTCTCATTTTTCTGGCATATATTGGTACATCTCTTAGTGCCTGTAAAAGTGGAATCTTAACATACAGATTCTGCAATTCCCCTAGAAGATTAAAAGCAAGTGGCTCAAGTGTTCTATTTAAAACTAAACGCTCAGGGAATGGTGGTTCTGCTATTTCAGCACCCTTGTTAGAGGGTGGTTGTACCTCTTTATGTGAATCATGTTTTTCAGTTTCTTCTTTATCAGAATAGGAAGAGGTGACAACATCAATAATGGGTTCAAATATTTTCCTAGATCGTAAATGAATATCATTACATTGTGTAGGGAAAACAGGAAATATAGGCTGATTCTGAATATCAATAACTTGCACAACTTTATTATTGGGGTTAGGATTTGGTTGTACAGGTAGTTGGGGTCTCATCATTCAATTATTTGGTTGAGCACCAGATGGTAGATGAAGTGGTTGCTGAAATTGAGGAAATTGATTCGGAAAAGGGAGTTGTTGACCCCTCCAATTCGAATTCCATTGATTAAAGTAAGATTGTTGTTGTGGAGGCCAAGGAGTGCACATTGCAGGATCTACAAAGGGAGGGTTTTTTTGTTGCATGGGTGGGTAATTCATTTGATTGAAGGGTGGGTATTGCATTTGGTTAAAGGGAGGGTAATTTTCTTGACTAAAAGAAGGGTAATTGTTCCAACGATTAGAAGATGTAAATGACATATTAGAGGTCATACCTTGTCCTCATGGTTGCCATTGCCTTCTCTGTGTCAGCAGATAGACTGCTTCAACTTCTTCTTCGGTTGGTTGCAATGCTGCTTTTATTCCTGGTAAAGAAAGGCATTGTTGTGTTTCATGATATTTCTCACAAAGGGTGCAAATTAGTATAGTGTCCAATGGGCATTCCCTTAGTGGATGTTTATCTCTGCATTTGGGGAAAAAGACAGCCAAAGCTGCTTCTGCTTCGGCTTGTTTCTTTTTAACCTGCAAGGTGTCAATCTGTGAAGCAAAAGAACTTAACATTTCAGTTTTAAATTCTTCAAGTAAATTACCTATTTCGGCGCTTGTTGCTCCTCCACTGGCTGATTTTTGAACTCTTGAATATGTGGTATCTTTTCTGTTTGACCTATTCCTTGCAGCTCCTCTTGAACATCTTTTACAGAGGTTAACAATTTCATCACATGACTCTTTAGATATATCCCCTTTACCAAGCATATTTAGCAGATCTAAACAGTCATCCCTCACCCCTTTTAGTAATATTGTTTTAAGAATATCCTTACTTACATCGGGATGATTGGATCTCTGCAGGTTGTACTGTAGTCTTTCCACAAAGTCCTCCAAATTCTCGTCCTCCTTTTGTACCATCTTAAATAATTCCTCTCTTTTTTCTCTTGTTCGGTAGTAGTCTTGATATTTAAGCAGAAATTTCTGTTTCATCTGTTCCCATGTTGTGATTACATGGCCTCCAAGACTCATGAACCACCTTAGTGCATTTCCCTTTAGTGTTGCTAGAAATAGCTTCAAATTCTGGGCATTAGTAACATAATCATAACTTCTGCATAATATATCAAATTAAAAATAAATTCTTCAGGATCTTCAGAAGATAAACCATGGAAGTTAGGTAAGGCTGAAAGTGGGATATTCTTCATGGGAGTTGCTCCTCTAGGGAGATCACCAATAGGAAATCCCAAGGTAGAGAGAGAATTCTCATCTTTTCCCTCTCCTTCAGGATCTAATTGTCCTCCACTGAAGAATCCTTCATTGTTTCCTTCCATTGTTTGATCTCCTACTGCACTTGCTCGATCCTTAATGTTTTCTATTGGCTCCTCAATGTTTCCTGCTGATTCCTCAACATTTTCTGCTGGTTCTTCAACGCTTTCTAATGGCTCTTCAATGATTTCTACTGGTTCTTCAACGTTTCCAGAGCTCACAACTTCCTTTGTTTCATAATTCGATTGAGGGGAGTGTTGAGGCTTTGGCCTTCGAGAGCTTAGTCTCTGAGAAGATTCAGCTTTTGATACGATCTCTTCAATAAAGGTCTTTCTTCCTCCCCTTTCTTTTCCCTTGCCACTTGTAGGGTTAGTTTTCTTATGGGTTCCACGTCCTCTCATGCAATTTTCACATATGAAAGAAAAACATCAATGATTTTGAAATCTATAATTTTCTTCCCCAGCAACGACGCCAAAATGTTGGTCACTTTAATTGTTTATTGAATTAAAAAATTCAAGTGCTACATAAATTTTCAACCCAGGGAAGTCTGTTTATTTCAAAGGAAATCACACACTGTATATGCTCAATCTCAGAAGCAATGAAATGTTGTAGTAAAAATTTCACTAATCACACCTTGCTTCAACAAACTTAAGTCTACTTGAGTTACAGCAAATACAATATTTCTATTGCAGACAATCATTAAAAGAATCCCAGATTACATTAAAAAGACAATGATCTAGGAAAGAAAATCAATCTGCAAAAAGGAAGACCAATTATGCTATAACATAGAACATGACCCTCTTCCCAAAGTAGGAATCTTCAACACCTGTTTCTGATTACCAAGCTTTCGCAAACTCATTCTATAAACAAGATTGCTAATTAAAATAATCCACAACTTCTTAAGAATGAATTGTATGAAATCAATGCAACAAGTAATGGAAATAGAGCTTCAGCAATAGACAAAAGAATTCCAATACTGCATAAATGACTTCAGTAAACAAAGTTTAATCAAGGCATAAATGAAAAGAATAGTTAACAAACTACAAGAACAAATGGGTGAATCTTGTGAAGAAGGCAGGCCCTTTCCTTCTCACAATATTCCCCAGAAGAAGGAATTAAAATGAATTACTTAGAAATTTTTTTTATTCATCTGTCGAAAGTACATATTACAAAGGATTCTCATTCCTTCTATGTTCAAAAATGAACCTCCCGTAGTCTCTAAAAACTGTCCTCTAATGCTGATGTCTCCTCTTTTTAAAGAGGAGACATCTATTAAAATTAATTTACATTATAGAAATCCTATTTTTAACCCAATCTGATCTTCTATACTGAAATAGGACCTTTCCGTTCTTCCATAGCAAAATGCTGTTACAATGGTTACGATGGTACTGGCTGCAAAGTGGCCTGTGTAACAATTTCCTTACTTGTCTTTTCTTGTTGCCGTCATGCTTGAAATACTGCTTCAAAATCGCAAACGGGTTGTTTCAGCAACGAGATTTGCGTACCATGTTGACTATTTCAGCAACGCGGTCTTCAGACAGCCATGATAGATTATCTGCGGTCTTCAAACTGTCTCAGCAACTATATATCTTCGATTAATGATTAAATATGAAAGTAATGGAAAATTATATGTAAAACAAGTTAAACATATAGTAAAGAGAAGAATATTATATACCTTTGGAAGAATGGATGAAAGTGATAGTATAAGCTTTAAATATGAACTGAAAAAGAGTGGAATGATAACAAAATGCATAGTCAAAATGGTACATTATGGGGTCCTAACATGTTTGAGTTTTCTAGACCATTCTCTATAGTTATCCTTTCTAGTTAGCACTTTTCCAACAATTTAGATGATAGAGTGCATACTTGCAATGCCTATTACTTCCTCATGATATGTGGTTTTTTCGTCAAAACTCTTTTAGAGAAAATAGGTGAAAACAATATAATCCACACCATATATGAATTATTGCAAAAAAATGGATGAAATGTGTACAATTTTCCCTCCAAGAATGTCAACAGAAATTACATGAGATTCCAAATGTGAATAATAAAAATGGGAAATCAAACCTTTTTTTCTTTACTGGAATGATTTTTCTTGAAATACTTTCCCTTAGGAAAACAACAAGTCAAATTATACTCCATCTAAAAAAATTCTCTTTTTTATTTGGATAGGCATTAATTTTAAAATGGTTGTCTTCATTCTACGAGATCCATTGTCCATGCCACTCAAGACCCCCTCGACCTCTTAGAAAAATGAGAGGCAAGAAACATGTAGAGGAATGCTAACTTGGTTAGCTCTAAAATATGTATTGCTGAAGTAAGTGGAATCTAGGTGTTGAAAATGGAACCAAGAAAGATTCTAATTTAATTTTCCCTTGAATTAATTTAGAAGAAATTGTAATTCCACATCACATGACAAATTTTAAGAGTTAACTAAGTTAGTTTGACTTAGTTGATTCATTTAATTTGAGTTGAGGGTCTAACTTGAGTCATGTAGAGTGGTTCTTATTTTTTAAGATCCCTAGTTGCGTTTATTTTGAGTTGTAATTAATTAATTCAGTTTATCTGAGTTAAAGTCAGTTAAACTAGTTCCAACTGTTAGAGGAACTAGTGAGAGGTCTAGTAGTGGGGTGTGTACTAGTTGATCAATTAGTTAAATGATAAATCAACCATAAATAAGTCATGCATGTAATATCTATGAGTTACCTAGTTAAGATTGGAGTTCAATGGACATGTACTATCAGTTGTCTAATCATCCAAATTGTACATGTGGTGCATGAAGTTACATGAAGGCCTATGATGAATTGCATATTTATAGATGAGTAATTTACCTAAGTAATAGGGGATAATTCCCAAGGAAACAATGCAAGGAAATAGGGACCTCAACAAGAAAAAAATTGGTTAAGTATTGGCCAAGGCTTGTCTAGGAAGCAGTGAGACAGATAGAGATAGTGCAAAGGTTGCTTGGGTTGGAGAAAAACATTTTGATATTCTCATATTTTATGACTAATGCAATATACATATAGCGGTGGTTTTTAGTTGTGGATTTCCCTAGGAAACCATTGTGTAGTGTGTGATTGAATTCGTTCTCTTTTTATTTTTTGTGATTTCACGATTATTTAAGTGTTTCCATAGTTGGTAGAGTATATTCAAGTCTATTGTGTTATTAAATCACAATTAGAAATTTGAATCTACAAGGAATTTCTAGACGGTATAAAAGTTGAAATCACTATACAAGAGAATAATACCAAGTTGTCTTTGCAGGAGAACGTAGCCCATTGTCGAATTTCCCAAGTAGCCATTGTTGAATTCCCAAGACGAAGAAGACTAAAAGAGCCACCCAAAGCAAAGGGAAGGACAAAGAAGAAAGCAGTCATGAACAGGAAAGGGAATTTGACATCATCCAAATCCAAAGTGATGATAGTGATAATGAAGCCCGGATCCTAGAAAATCTCTTGATCCATAGAGAAAACCAAATTGATGCTTTGAGGACTGATCTTGATAGGGCTAGGAACTTCAATCACTTTTTGCAAGTTCAAAACAAGCAGATGAGTGTCCATATGGCTGTATATGAGACACGGGCCATCAAATACAAAAAGGAGGCCTCCAAATCACAAGTGAGATTTGAAGAACTCATGGGTGAGTTCGATGAAAGCGAAGGCGAAGATCAGCCCAGGTGAAAGAGGCCAAGAACCATGGGGCTCAAAAAGGCCCTTGAGAAACAAAAAGAAGAAGAAGATGCCCTTCTCCAATCTACCCCTCTCACTACATTGTTCGAACACAAGATAGAGAACAATCGGGAAGCATGGGTTGAGAGAGTAAATGATAACTTGGAGAAGAAATTGGCAAAGGAAAATAGGGTCTTGGACCTTCAACGGAGGATGACCGGGCATTATAAAAAGCTCCATCAGTTTGCCTGACGGAAATTGAAGGTTGCTCAGGAAAAACTCAAGGAGGCTAAAGGGAAGCGCCAGGCACCAAAATTGAGGAAAGACACCTCAAGGCTCCAAATTTTGGCCTCAGCTTCACAAAATGTTTATGAAAACCCTTGAGGGTAATGCTCGCCAAGTTTGGGCGAAATTCGACAAATTTTGGTTTTTTTGTCATTTTTGGGTTTTTGGCCAAAACTCATGGGCATCGCCATTTCAGTTCATGGCATCCTCAAAGGATGAAAATGGTATCTTTGGATGCCATAATTTCAGGGACACATACTCAATGATTTTTATAACAATTGAAGATCATTTTCTCCCCCAAAATGGTGAAAAACACTCGCTTTTTCTACACTCTGCCCCGTTTATCAGCAAGGCCTATTTTTTGGTTTTTTACACACAGGTCTATTTTTGGAGGACTTCTAGTGGTCAGCTGGGATAAAAATAAATATTTTCAGAAATTAGACACTCATATCTTTCCAACGAGCTCTCATGAGCCTCATTTAGACATTAGGAAGGCCTCCAAATGTTGCCGGCAAGTCAGTGGACCTTTTGCTGATGTAGTTTTTGAGTATTTTTGTAAAAATTGAACCTTTCAAAAGTGACTTTTCTTCATGTGCGTTTAGCTATTTTTGTACATGATAAGTTATGAAAAGTCAATATATTTCCCTTTTTTAGCATTTTTGAGATATTTTATTAGATATTTTGTGCCTTGGGCTTTGCAAAGCCTTAAGGACAAAATCAGATATTTTGGATAGGCCAATGAGATTGCAAGTTGAACTAAGAGGTTTTCCTCACTTTGGCCTATATATTCCAAAGGCTTTCATTGTAAACAAGGCTGAACTTGATGAATAGAAGAAATATATGGTCATATAAGCTTTGGAAGAAACACTTGTCTCATGCTTTTGGATAGTTTCTTGGATGTTTTTGGATGATGAAAGAGGATTGTTGTTGGATTCCATGACTTGGTAGAATGGTATAATGTCTCTCTCTCTATTTTTTTTCTTAGTTTTCATTCATAATTCCATGTTCTTGCTTGCTATAAGACAGTAGAGAATAGATTTGAGACATGCCCTTGGAGGCACCTCAAATTTCCTGTTTCTTTATAGCTTCCATGTTTTCTTCATTCTTAGTCATGTTAAATAATCCTTGATTTCTCTTTAATAACTCAATAATATTGTTTGCTTGTTTCATTTATGGTTTCATGCATGCTAAGTATGGTTTACGGTACTCCCTACTTACTCATGGCTAGCCATAGCTCCACCTATGAAACCTCTATTTGATTGATTAGATTGTCATTTGTTGAACCAAGGAGGTCTTGTACTGATCTTTCCCTTTGCCTAAAACTATGCAATCTTGTTTTCAAAGTGCCCAATAGCTTGAAGTACTATTTTTAGGCATTTCGACATAGTGATTCGAGTTGTTTGTCTGTCTTAAATGTATTTCCC